>PVKM010014006.1:0-29585 GCA_004027735.1 Carollia perspicillata
GAGGGAATCGAGAGGTCAGAAAGGAAAGAGGAAGAGGCCAACCAAGGGTGGGTCAAGGACCAGGCGACCACTGTGGACCCCTGGGCCTCAGTCCTGCTGGGGACACATTGGGGTTGGCAAACTGCAGCCCATGGGCCGAGTCCAGCCTGCCTCCTGTTTTTGCAAATCGAGTTTTCACAGAGTCCTCACAGCCAAGCTCTTTCACTTATGTGTTGTCTGTGACCATCTTTTTGCCACAATAGAATTGAATAGTTGCAACTAAGACCATGCGGCTCTTCTCAAAGCCCAAAATAGTTACTCTCTAGCCCTTTTGCAGAAAATGTTTGTGGCCCCTGGTCCAGAACACGGTGCAGAACTCACCTCAAAGTTGTCTCCTTGAAGGAGGGGAAGCTGAGCTGCTCATGCACAAACTCCAGTCTGTTGCTGGCAGCTCCCAGGGCCCTAAAACTACCCCCGTAACACACATGGCCAGGTCTGAGGCAGCAACCTCCTGCAGCCAGGGGGAGCCCTGGGGAAGAGTCCGGGCTGAGGGAAGGTCGGCCAGGGCTTCTAGGGCATCTGCCCCAATATCTCGATGAGCCATGATGAGGACTAGATGAGATCACTAGATGAAACACCAAGAACAGGGAGCGTCCTAAGGTCAGGCAGCTTTGAGTATCTCTACCCGCCCCTAACCAAAGTCACCCCTGGCTCATTCCAAAATGAGCAGCCTGTGTCTCCTCACCAGGCTTCTGCCTATCTGTCTTTCTTGGGCATCACTAATTTCTGAACCCACTTGGGTAGAGAGCTCCCAGGCCCAGGTCTGCCTATCCAACCCTTTCCTGCCCTGACCAGGGAAACCTTGCCCATCCTGCCTTTTCCAAGGACCCGTGCCTCTTGCCTCTTCAGACCCTACAGACCAGAGGTGTCAAACTCATTTTCACCAGGGGCCACATCAGCCTTGCGGTTGCCTTCAAAGAGGCAAATGTAACTTTAGGACTGTATAAGTGTAACTACTCCTTAACTAGGGGCAAGGAGCTCAGCACTGCCGCCAGGCAGAAACAAGGTGTCAGGCCAGATAAAACAAGGTGGAGAGCCAGACTCAGCCTGTGGGCCTTGTATTTGCCACCTGTGCTTAAGCCATGAACTCAGGCTCTATCCTCAGGCCTAATTTTTGGACGTGTCCTGGGGGGACTGCCCTCTGGTCTCCATCCCAACAACGCCCCTCCCCCGGGGCCGGTTCTGCACCCTGGATGCCTAGATGCTTGTGGTCCTCGCTGCCCTCATTCTCCTAGGCCCTCCCAAGGCTGTCGGTTCCAGCTGGACCCCATCCTCCCTGGGGAATATTCTGGACAGTCAGCTCTGGGCTCCTTTTTGAGAAGGACATAAGAAGTGAGTTTGGTTAGTAAGCAGTCAAAATGATCAGGGCTTAGTCTGGACTCAGGGTCAGTGCTTAGTCTGCTCAGTCCAAGACCAGGTTCAGGGCTCAGCTGGGTGGGGGCCAGAGTCAGAACTCAGTCTGGGTTCATTCAGGATTCGGTCTACGTCTGGAGTCAAAGAAAAGCCTGGGATCAGGATCAGGACCATTCAGGGCCAAGACCCAGGGGTCAGTCTAGCCATGGAGCTCAGCACACCCAGGTGGTTTGGGCTCCAGCCCAGGCCACAGCACCTGCCCCTTGGCTCAGCATCTGGACCGCCTCCGGAAGCCTCCAGCCCATCTCTCCCCACTGGGATGTCTACATTCCCATTTATGGGTACACCCGCCTGGCCATGCGGCAAGGATCCCCAGGTCCATCTGTCTGCTGAGCTGTCGTGGGAACCGAGCTCGGCAAACGGGCCCGAGCCTGTCTCCCTCTGGAGCCTGCCTCCAGACTGTTGGCGTTCGCGGCTCTGCCACGCAGCCTCCGAGCTGGGCTTGCACTGCCGAGTCCAAACGCCGTCCACTGCTCAGTTCCAGCCAACCACCAAGCACTCCCCAGATGGGCAGGGACCACGCTGTGCCTGCCTGCCTCATGCCTCAGGCACTGCTCACTCCCTGCCAGGGGCCCAGGGGAAGGCCCACTGCCCAGGCTCACAGCCCTGGGTGCCAGGCAGGGAAGGGAAGGACAGGGCCCCCGGCATCATCTGCCCAGTGATTCCCTCCAGCCCTGCCCCAGGTCCCGGTGAGACCTGGCCCTTCGCCCACCAGGTGCCCGTTAGCCTCCGACCACTGGCCTCAGAGCTGCCAGAGGACTCGGGGGACCCGAGGTGAGTCATGGTCAGTGTGTTCCCCAGGGCCTCTGTCTGAGAAGCTCCAGGCAGCACGGAGTTTCGGAACTGGGCAGACCTGGGCTTCAGTCTCAGCAGCGACTCTTCAGGTTGTGTGAACTGAGATAAATCTGTGCCTCAACTCCCTCATTTATAAATGGGCACCATAATTCTTAGTTCACAGGCTGTAGTGACAGTTTATTTTTTAAAGATTTTATTTACGTATTTTTAGAGAAAGGGAGGAAGAAAGAGAGGGAGAGCAATAGCAATGTGTGGTTGCCTCTCACACGCCCGCTACAGGGGACCTGGCCCGCAACCCAGACATGGGCCCTGACTGGGAATTGAGCCTGTGACCCTTTGGTTCGCAGGCTGGCACTCAATCCACTGCGCCACACCAGCCAGGGCTGGCTGTAGTGACAGTTTAATAAATTAAAAGATATAAAGCCACAGGCATAGGAAAAGAGCTGTAGTGACATCTGTCATATTTGTCTGCTGGCACCCCTGACCCTCTCCTTCTAGTCTAAGCGCCTCATTTCTGTGGTGAAGTGGCCCTGCTCCACCACACATGGATCTGGTGAGGTAGCCAGTCCCAGGATCTGGCCCCTACGGTCAGAGAGTGTGGGCACCAGCCGCCTCACAGATGGAGGCAGGACAGAGCGTGGGGCTCATGTAAATCACTGAATAGCAACCCCATAGACTTTGTCTGGAGCCCCTAGAACTCCCGTGGCCAGGCCCCATGCTGGGCTGCCCAGTTCTGAGCCCATAAATTCCTCTTAGCTGTCGCTGTTGGACTCAGGCTTCTGTTTCTGGCAACCAAGTTCAGAAACAGGGAGTAAGCACATGCCATGGTCAAGAGCCTCGACCTGAAGCCAGACCATGGGAGTTCAGACCCCAGCTCTGCCACTCGCTCGCTACGCCACCTCAGGTTAGCTTATTGCCCACCTCCTCTGTCAAGTTTGCTCCTCTGTAGAACGGGGTGACACGGGTACCCACCTGCCAGGGCTGGGATGAGAATCCGATTAGTGAATTTATATAAAACACTTAGAGCTCCCGGCACTTAGTAAACACCGTGTAAGTATTTTCTAGCATGTTATTATTTAACTCCCCGCTTCCCTACTCAGTTCCTGCGTTCTCCGATGTGGGAGCCATCGCTCTTCCTTCTCGCTTCTTCACCCCTGCCAATCACTTTCCAAGTGAACACTACCTCCTACATAGCCCCCACCACCTCTGCTGCCTTCCCTGTAATCCAAGCAACTCTCCTCACTGTCCGATACTTCTTTACCCACCGGTCTCCATGCTGGACCCCTCTCTAATTCCGGTTTCCTTACTGCACCCGGAGTGATCTTTTCAAAAGACAGACCTTCTTTCTCTCTACCTCTTGGCCCTGATCTCTTCCATGTTGACTTTACCCTGGGCTCAAGGTGACGGTAAAACAGCTGCCACAGCCCCAAGCCTCATAGCCCCTGCCTCTTTGTCCAACTGTCTCTTCCCCAGGATCCCCTGTGAAGCCCCACAGCATCTCAATAGCTCTAGTCTGACTTCCCCTGAAGCCAGCTGCTATGGGCGAAAGGATACGATGTCATGAGAGGCTTCACATGGGTCATGTACCCCTCCTGGAATTGGGGAGGAGACCCCCAATTAAACACGTGTGCTAAAACATAGGGGAGTGGTGGATTTCTGAATACCTGTCTCTTCAAAGAGAACCAAACCAAAGGCTGCTGTACCCCCCAAATCACACGGCATCCACGAGTCTCTGCGGCATAATCTGTTACCGTGGTCCGATGTTAACCACAAGGCTGGCGATTCGAGCCCTCGCAGGGATCCTTCTTCCATTCTTAGAAAACAGACGGCGTCCACCACAGTCACCGGCACAAACACCGACCGTGGCATATCAGTATTTCCTGGAGTGTGTTCAGTTGAAACTAACCTCTCAAAATCCTCCGGGATAACGGCTAGGTGAGAAAAAGATATTCACGGGTAAGTAAGTTTGGGAAAAATTGAATTCTAGCCCGCTGCCCTTAGAGACACACAGTGCGTGTCAGCCTATTAAGGGCGCTGACACCTCCCACGGCCACGAGACCTGTCGGCCTTCCTGTAGTCCGGCGTTTCCTAGATGCCTTTGCGCACACACCTCTTTCCCCCAGGCTATGCTGTGAAACTCACTCTCAAAACCCTCACTACCTTCGCTTCGTTTGTCCGCTTTTAGGGTTTTTCTCCCCTCCCTCACTTCCAGCTGAGATTTTCTGCAGCTCTGTGTGCTTTGGATTCTAGAAGCTACTCTCCATCTCTTCTTTCTCCTTCCAAGTCCCTCTGGAGGCTGGATAAACAATAATAGAGATCCTCAAAGCAGAGAGAGAAAGGGGCTCTGAGTGAGATTCTGTTGCATCCTCTTGTGAGTGTGTGATTCTGCGATCTTAGCCCCTGACCCTTGGCCGTGTTCGGGGGAGATGGGCCTGTGTGAGAGCTGAGTTCTAGATACGAGACTGCTGTTCTGCACTGACCCCTCCTTGCAATACGGTGCTCTGGGCCAGGAGACAGGAAAGTGTGGTAGGGCAAGGAGGCAGCAGGGCTCTCTCTCCCGAATCCTTCCAGGTAGCTCCCGTCAGGTAACACCCAGGCAGCAGCCACAGCAGCCCCAGGACACCCAGACAGGCTCAACTCTGAATGCTCCAGATGCTTTTCAACAGGTCGGCCCTCGGTCGGGCTCAGGAGAGATTTATCTGGAAAGGGGACAGAGCAGCCAACACAAGGAATGACTGTAAAGCAGAGTCCATGAGAGATTCTGTAGGGGTGTGTGTGTGTGAGTATGCGTGCAAGCATATGCCTGTAGGAAAGGGTGCCTTCGGAGGAACATGTGGACACAGATACGGAGGGCCACATGTACGTGTGAGAGAAAGGCAGAAAGAGAATCGGCCCAATCTGACCAGAGGAAGGGTAGGTTCTCGGATAAACACCAGGCATGAGCTGCGAAGACAATGTTTCCCGACTCCTTAATTGAGCGCTGCAGACGGCTCTGTGGTGTGACGTGTGGGCTCCTCTCTGCTCCATCTCGTGAACCGCCGCACGATCTGATACGTACTCTGACCCGTGGACTGGCCTGCGGGCTGATCTGTGGTCTGCCAATGCGGTCTGTTGCAGCTCCGCAAGGAGACTGAACGTGCAGAACCAGACCAGGCACAGCACGCGCGAGTTGCCTGGGCTGGGAGGCGCGGTCCTTCTGCAGTCCGTCCAGGCCCCCTTTCACGAGAGAGGCGTTGGCGGCCCCCGTGAGTTATGACTTTTATTATGCAGAAAACAGGCACATTAACTTCAGGTCCTTTGAAAAATGTGGTCCTGTAATCAGAGGCTGTGTCTGTCCTGATGCACAATGGCACCGGGCCAGAGAAGTGCAGAGATGAAATAAACATTTAGAAAGACAACTGCATTTGCAGATCTAAGAATTGAGTTATATTCATTTCTGACAGCTTCCTGAATCACAGCCCACGTCTCCGCCTGGCGAAACTGGGACCTGGCCCTTTAACTAGGCTCCATTTCACATAATTAAAGACTCACAAAATTAAATGGCCTGCATGGAAAGTGGCTTTCAGTGGACTAAATGCCGGGAGCAATCTCCTCGCCAGAGTGGAGAAGTGACACTAGCTTGCAGATCAATATCATCTCTGTTATTAATATCAAAAGCACATTACTTTGTTTTTGCCTGGCTCCCCTCCAAGCCTCCGGCCCCGCCACAGAGCAGCCATTTGCTCGGGCCATAATTTACTTTGGTGAGTTTTTAAGGTATTGTTTTGTCAGGACCAATCACCGTGACGTTATAAATGGCTGGGAGGACTTGCACTCCCCCTCAGTGGCATATGCAGTGAAATTAATTTTTAAAAGTTTCACGTCAATTACTCCTGTCCTTGAGTTATGCAAGGGGACAAAGGAGCAGAGACGTAAGGACGTGAGTGATCTCAAACAGATGAGGTAACGACACACAGAAGCCGGGGCTGCAGACCAGAGCAGACATTACACTATCTTTAATTGATGCATTGAATTAAACAATCCTAAAGCCAAATAAATATTGACCACTTAGCAAAAGAACCATTGATTTTTATGATGGACAACAAGGCCGTCCTCCACTTGGCTGGTTGGGGGTCTCAAGCTGGTGTCTCATCGGTTCCAGAACAGCCACTTGGCTGGACGACACTGAGAGAGGCCGTGGCTCTTTGGTGGGACTTGGCAAAGAGGATGTAAATGTTTTCCCTGTTTTTTGTTCTGTCTGGCTTGCTCTTTCATTCTGGCCTAACCGTGTCTTCCTCCTTTCGCTTGCTCTTAAGGCAAGTCCAGGCTGGACCCTGCCTCCCACCGCTTCAATGTTGCCTCCAGGATAGAGACACTGGGCACCCTTTCCCCCAGGAGCTCCTCATGCCCTGTTCCTCCCCCAGCGAGCGGTCCCAGAGCCCAAAGATATAGAAGACACAGCTACAGAAGATGTTTAGGGCAGTAAAGATGGTCTGTATGATGCTATCATGGTGGATATGTACCATCATACATTCATCCAAACTCATAAAATGTGCAACACCATGAGTGACCCCAATGTCAACTGTGCATTTGGGGTGACAATGGCATGTCGGTGCAGGTTCATCATCAGCTGTAGCAAATGTATCTCTCTCGTGGGGGACGTTGGTAATGGGGAAGGCTCTGCTGTGTGGGGGCAGGGTTGTCTGGGAAATCTCTATACTTTCCTCTTAATTTCGCTGGGAACCTAAAACTACTTTAAAAAACAAAGTCTTAAGAAAAAGTGGCTCACCTTCAGCCCTGAGCAAGAAAAGTGTCTCTCACACCTGACCTGCCTGAACACCAGGGCAGGGAAGAAGACACAGGAAAGCAGACACAAGAAGATCTGTGTTTGGAGAAAAGAAGGAATCTCCAGCTTAGGAAGCCCTCAGTGTGTGTCCAGTGCTATACCAGACGCTACACAGACGTTGCCTTCATTTATTCTCTCAGAAACTTGACTGGTGGGCATTTCGGGGTCAAACCCAAAGATGGACACTGACTTTAGGAGGGAGTGTCTAAAGCCTGTGGGCCTTAGAGTGAGACTCTGTCAACCTCGCCATCCCCAGCTGCCTATGGCTTTCAGCCCAAAACTTCCACGCTTCTCCCACTATAATTCAGCCTCTGTGCAGGCAAGGACTTGTCTGTCCTTTTCAGATGTGTCCCCAGAGCCTGGCACAGTACTTGCAAATGGTAGGTGCCGGTGACTACTTGTGGAATGAATGAATGTTACAGAAGAGGCAGGCAGTGCGAGGTCAAATTCAACATCATCGTTTGAGAGGGATGGGTCAACATTGGGAACCCAATCACACAGAGCCACCTGCCAGGCTGCCCTCCACCTGGAGGAGTAAAGCAAGAAGCAAGTCATGCAGCAGCTGTGCCCTCTCCACACAGGCTCTTTGGCTGTCTGCACTGGAGTAGAGGACTAGAGATTCTGGTCTGACATGTATTAGGATCCCCGTTTCACAGATGAGAAAAGTGAAGCTCAAAGGACCTAGGTAAGTTGTTCTTAGCATCTTCACCCAATAATCTCAGGACAACTGCGCATTTCATTTATCAGTTGTTACCCCATATCTCAAAGCTCAGCTTTGCAGGGACCAAGTATATACATCTTGGGACACGGTTTTTAGCACTTACCCAGAGGTTCCAGGCCTTGCACACATAGTCCTATCTGTGCCATGCCCACAGGGCTGCGCCCTGCAGGCAATTCTTGGAGACTATAGTGTGTAGGCAGCTCAGTGCCCAGGGTGATCTGAGGGTGAGCTAGATGCCCCCGGCGGTAAAATTCATAAGCCTCAGTCAAGGCCACACTCTGTGCCTGGTCGGGGCAGGGGCAGTTCAGTTATAGAGGGAGTTCTGTCCTGGGAGTGTCCGAGGCTCACCTATTCACCCATCAACAAGCATCTGAAGCCTGCTCTGTGGCAGGTGGGGCCAGGCTGGGGATGCTTCAGCAAATGAGGCTCCTGTCTCTCATCCAGTTTACGGTTGGTAGAGAGTGAGACACTGCATTGTTTCAAATTCTTTAGTTTTTATTTGCATACATCTCAAACGAGGAAGACAGATTTTAAATGTGTTCCTAGCTTAAGAAGAAAATGCACAGTTCTTCTATACCCGCAGGTTAATTAGAACCGCATCAGTCAGCCTTCGCAGCGTCCAGTGACAAACACAGGTTTACGACTGTGAGCTAAGTGATTACTTACAGGATATATTCTAACAAAAGAGTTCTTTCGCGCACAAGCACTTATTTGTAAGAAGTATTTTAACAAGTGTATTCTTCTTTAACAAGCATTCATAGTCTCAAGGTAACAAGGGAACAGACCTTGAGAGATAGCTATTCAAATTTGGACTATCACAGACTGTTGCTGCTTTTGGTAAATACCGAGAAACTTGACCTCTAGAGGTCAAAACTCCTAGTAAGTATAGATTGAGTGGAAGTATTATGGTAAATAGTGTGTTTCCGTACTTCTAATCTTATTATCTATTTAAACAGAGGATGCTTTGCTCACCTAGTGCTTTGTCAAGGACTTGGGTGCTCAAAGAGTTCTTGTCAACCAGAAAGCATTTGTCAGGCACCCACACTGGGCCGGGCTCTGTGTCGAGAACTAAGACAGCCACAGTCCTGGTACCTGAGGAGCTCCTTGTCCAGTGGGGAGAGGGACACGGGAACACACACCATGGTGTCCGGAACTGGGTAACGGCAATGAGAATGTGAATTTACCCTGTCTGGGGATGTGGGGGTCCCAGAGGGCGTCCAAGAGCTGAGTCCTAAAGAGTAAACAGACCATTCTAAGAAGTAAAGGCAGAAGATCTGCAGATGCAAAGACCTAGAGGCACGATAGAATACAGTATAACTGGAGAAGAGTCTGGCGTGGGTTAGGATGTGTGGCTGTCTGGGTAATCTACTCTCTGTTCCCAGCACGGAAGGCAGATCGTCTACAAATGTAAATCGGATCATGTCTCCCTTGATTCATTCCGCCGAGACCTTCTCACTGCATTTACAGGGTAAAATCTAAAGTCTGACCATGGCTCATGAGCCTCTGTGTGATCTGACTCCTGCCCAGCCCTCCTCCCAGCTACCTACTACTCTGGCCCTCACTCTCCAAGCTCCAGCCTCATTCCTTGAGTTGGTAGAGCTCATTCTTCCCTTGGCCACTGCACCTCTTGTTCCCTTGGTACAGGATATTCTTCCTTCAGCTGGCTTCTCATTAAAATATGGTTCATATGTGCCCTCTTTGAAGCAGATTTCCCTACATGCCAACCAAAGCAGCATACACACACACACCCTCGTTCACTTGCTACCACATCAGCTTGCTTTACTGACACCAAAGCACATGTCACTCTCTAAAATCATCTTGTTTACCCATTAGTTCATGGTCACCTCCATGAGGACAATGGCCTGTCTGCTGTGTTCTTCCCCTAGAATAATAATACCCAGAACATACTAGGTACTCAAAAAATATTTTTGAATGAATGAATAAATGACCAAAGAGCCTGGAGAAGTCTTTGGGCTTCCGATCTTGGAACATTTGAGAGGCAAGAAAAGCAGAAACGCAGGCTCCTTCATTCGCCATACCCTGGCAGTGGGGAGGTAGGGAGAAATCCCTAAAAGATGGATGGAGGGACAGAACAAGTCTGAGAGCACTGGATCAAATCCAAGTGCAGCCCAATTTATCCACCACAGGCTAGCAGCAGGCAGCTCTCCACTTCCTTATGCTCAAAGGAGGTGAGTGGGCCAGGCCCCAGAAAAGAGAAGAGGGAGTGTGGATGCAGCTGATGGGGACCTTGGGGAGCAGCTGGCACACAGCCTACCTGTCCCTCCCCTACCTTGAACATCTCTGCAACTCAGGGACAGAGTTAGGAATGAGGTCAGAGAATCCAAGAAAGCCTCTGGCCAGGCTGAAACTTTCATATCCTTCAACCAGCCTTGCCCTTTCTTGCCTCCATATTGTTCTCTCTGCCTGGAATATGATTCCCCTTTGTTTACCTGGCAAATCCCTACTCATCCTCTGAACGTCAGTTTACAAATCACCTCTCTAAGAAGACCTCCCAACACTCTCTGCCCCCTGCCAGGCTGGGCTTGGAGATCTTCTCTCATGAGAGCAATTATCACCCTGTATTATAATTGTCCACCTCTGGAGTCACACACACCCTGACTTGAGTTTCAGCTCAGCCCTTGGCTGTTCAACCTCTTTGAGCCTCAGTCTCCAGCATCTATAAAATGAGGCAAATAATATAGATCTTGCAGTATGTTGGAAGGATTATTTGGCATGGTATTGGGAGCTGGTGAGTAATAGGTATTTAATAAATATTAGCTATGACAATGATGACAAAGAAAAATTTCTGAATCTACCCCAAATGCCTAACAGGTGGGCAACTGGGCTGTGGTTAAATACACACACACACACACACACACACACACACACACACACACCACTGAACTTGGAATTCAAAGCCTGGGTCTGCCACTACAAGTATGATTTGAGTCAGTGTCAAATTCCCTCTTAGCTTCCAAGTCCTCCTCTGCAACATGGAATGCCTAATACCTTCCTCATGGGGTTGTTGTGAGAATCAAACTGATTCAATCATTTTTCAACTATGTAAATAGTCCCTGTTAGTACCCACCCCTGGGCTCAGTACTAGGGTTGAACAAAAGCTAAATAAAGTCTGATCCTTGTCCTCATGGTGTGGCGAGGGGAGCATTAGACCAGTCATGACAACGGAATGGTTTGTGCATGCTTGTATTCAGCAGTATTTATTGACTACCTACTATATGACAAACTGAGAGCAAAAGAGATAAGGCTACTGCCCTAATAGTATTAAAAATAATAGCTAAGGGAGACTTCCAGTCAAGAGGGAGGCATAGGTAGTCACCCTTTGCCTCCCTGCACAACCATAAGAAGGATCACAACTAACCTCAAAAAAAAAAAAAAAAAAAACACCCAGAACTGCCAGAAATTTGAACTGTATGAAAGTCCAAAAACCAAGCATTTAAAGAAGTCATACTCATACAGATAGGTAGGAGAGGTGTAGAGGGGGAGCCAGGATGGAGAAGATGCAGTGTGGTGGTGGTGAGGCGGCGGCAGCCAGCCAAAGAGGTGGTCCCACATTCATACGTGGTGAATAAAAATCAGGAAGGAGCTTGGAGAGCAAGCAATCCTAGCCTCAGGCCAGACCAAGCAGCCTAGGGTTCCAGCACCAGGAAAATAAAGCCTTATAACTTCTGGCTATAAAAACCAGTGGGGGTTGGGGTGGCAGAGGAAATGGCCAGCCTCTCAGGAGAGTTCAATTAAAGGGCCCACATGGTCCTAAAATGTACACAAACCCACCCACTCTGGAAATCACCACCAAAGCAATAGCTAGAGGTGCACTAGCCCCATACAGGAAGTGGGTGAAGTGACTGGAAGTAGAGAGAGTATCGAACAAGCCTCCAGCAACTAGGCAGCAGCACTGTCCCCTCTCTACCCTCTTCCCCACATACACAGCCTCAAAGCAGTGAAGTGGGTTGCCCTGCCCTGGTGAATACCTAAGGCTCTGCTGCATATAACTTAACAGGCACAAAGCAGCTCTACCTGATACACAGAAACAGACACAGGGAGGCTGCCAAATTGAGGAGACAAAGAAAATATGGCCCAAATGAAAGAACAGAACAAAACCCTAGAGAAAGAGTAAATGAAATGGAGATAGCTAACAAACCTATCAGATGCAGAGTTCAAAACACTGGTGATAAGGATGCTCAGAGAACTCAGTGAGTATGGCAAAAGCATAAGGAAAGAAATGAAGGCTACAGTAAGTGAAATAAAGAAAAATCCATAGGGAACCAAAGTGAAGAAAAAGAAGCTAGTGTTTGAATCAGTGATTTGGAACATAAGGAAGAAATACAGTCAACCAAAATAGAATGAAGAAATAAGAGTTCAAAAAAGCATGGAGAGAATAAGAAGACTCTGGGACATCTCCAAAAGTGCCAACATCCAAATCATAGGGATGTCAGAAAGAGATGAGGAAGAGCAAGAAAATGAAAACTTATTTGAAAAAATAATGAAAGAAAACTTCCCTAATTTGGCAAAGGAAATAGACATACTTGTCCAGGAAGCACAGAGAGTCCCAATTGGACCCAAAGAGGACCACACCAAGACACATAATTAAAATGCCAAAGGTTAAAAGATAAAGAGAGAATCTTAAAAGCAGCAAGAGAAAAGCAAAGAGTTACCTACAAAGGAGTTCCCATAAGACTATCAGTTGATTTCTTAAAAGGAACTTTGTGGGCAAGAAGGAACTGGCAAGAAGTACTCAAAATGATGAAAAGCAGGGACCTACAAACAAGATTACTCTATCCAGCAAAGTAATCATTTAGAATCAAAGGGAAGATAAAGTACTTCCCAGACAAGGTAAAACTAAAGGAATTCATCATCACCAAGCCCTTATTATATGAAATGTTAAAATGACTTATTTAAGAAAAATATCAAAACTATGAACATTAAAATGACAACAAATTCACAACTATCAATAACTGAATCTAAAAAAGAAAAACAGACTAAGCAAACAACTAGGACAGGAACAGAATCACAAATATGGAAATCATTTGGAGGGTTATCAGTGGGGAGGAGAAAGGGAAAGAATGGGGGGAAAGTTACAGGGATTAAGAAGCATAATTGGTAGATACAAAATAGACAAGGGGATATTAAAAATAGTATAGGAAATGGAGAAGCCAAAGAACTTATATGCATGATCCATGGACATGAAGTAAGGGGGGAATTGCTGGAAGGAAGGGGGGTACCAGGCAGAGAGGGCAAAAAGGAATAATTGGGACAACTGTAATGGCATAATCAATAAAATATACTTTAAAAAATAATAGCTAATGTAAGACTGAGCATGTCTGCATGACCTTGGGCTAAAATTCTTTAAGCTTCCTAACACACAGGCACAACTAACAGCTCCCTCATAGGGTGGCAGCAAAGACTGTGTGTATTAATGCATGGGAAGCTCAGAGCAGAGGTCCTGGCCCTGCACAGGTGGTCAACAAATGAGATCCCTAAGTCTACCTATTAGCTCACTAAGTAGCAGCCCTATGTTTAGAGTTTTACATGTTTCATCCCATTTAATCATTTAATCTGGAGTGATAAGTACTAAGATACTACCTGTGAAATCACCTATAAACTTAAAAGCCTTCATATGTGTGAGTATCTGTTCATGTTTTCGGGAGCCAGCCCAGAACTGTGCAATGGGATGAAGTGGTCAGCATGGGGTGAAATCAGTCAGAAATGCTTCAGAGAAGGTGAGCCTGGGGGCGGGAGGGGGAGCAGCAGGGATGAGTGGGGCTAAGCATCAGAGGGCGGGGGGCAGCCACTCTCCTGCAAACCGGGCCTCTGCGGCGTTTCAGCTACTGCAGAAGGCCAGATTCAAACAGGGCAATTTAAAAACATGTAAAAGGCATAAAGCGAGAGCAGCTGTGCACAGCTGCCGCCGAACGCTCCATCGCTGCCTTGCCGTGGACTCTAAATGACAATAAACCTTCCACCCCTTATAAATTAAGCAGACTTTCAAAAAAACCATATCTCCTCCTGCAACTTTTTATGGCTGTTTGGCAACTTTAATCATTTTGCAAAATGCAATTCCTGACCATAAATTCTCTCCCAAGTACAGATTTAGGGAGATCTAGAGGACTGCGGCGGGTTGATAGGTAAGTTTTAATCTGACAAGGCCAAAAAGTCTATTAGATTTATAGGGAGGCAGCAGATACCCTGTAATTACACCAGGCCCGACCTCCAGGGAATCTCGAACGTAAGGGGTGGGGGAAGAGAGTGGGAAGGAAGCCGCGGGGGCAGCAGCAAGGACAGGTGGGAACACCCTCTGGGTGCCAGTCCCTGGCTCCAGCCTTTTGGTCACAGGTCATGGTGATTTCCCACAAAGATACAAAGACCTTGGGTTCTAAGTCACTGAAGCTTGTAATTGATGCATGTGCGTGCGCGCACACACACACACACACACACATCCACACACGCTCTGTGCTTGTCTCCGTGGCTGGCACCTGTCAAGAGAAGCGGAGCTCTTTGGAAGGGGGTCACATATCCCTGAATAGGGTGAGACCCATGTGAGAAGGCACTGGATTCCATTTAATTATGCACTCAACTAATATCTAGTCCACATATGTGCTACGGGTCACACAATGTATGAGGTTCGAGGACAAGACCACGGACGGTGTGCAGGTCGTGCCCTGCACAAGCACCTGGCTAAGAGAGCCCGAGTGGGGCTGACCAGTGCCCAGCACAGGCTGCACTGGCCCAGAGGAGGAGAGCTTACCCTGACCAGGCTGCCCAGGGTGTGCCTCTGCCTCCCACTGAGGTGCTGGCTTCCCTGCAGCCCAGCTCCCATCACAGGTGCTCAGAGTCACGAGCCCCCCAGAAGCCCCTGGCAGCCTGCAGGCTGCACACGGCCACAGAAGCTTTTACTTGGCTGGCACAATGTTTTAAAAGTTTTTAGTTTGAAACAGGTTTCTTTTTGCCACAGGGCCAACACCACTCATTATCTTACACTCAGAGGATTCATTTAGATATTAATTCCTGGCTTCTAAGGGCATGTGAGTTTGAGACCCCTGGAAGGAGGCTAAATAAAGGCAGTAATGAAGAAGTGAAGGGTCCAGGTGGGAAATGGGCATAGCACCCAACTTGGACCCCCTCAGGAACCATGGTGGGCAGAAGACTGACCTCTCCCCATGACATCCATGTCTGTCTTAGCCTGTGTTTGGGCTACTATGTGAAAATAACACAGACTGTGTGGCTTCAACAACAGAAATTTATTTCTCAGTTCTAGAGGCTGGAAGACCAAGACCATGGTGCTGGCAGACTCAGCATTTGGTGAAGGTCCACTTTCTGGTTCGGTGACACTGTCTTCTCACTGAGCCCTCATGTGGTAAAAGGGGTGAGGGAGCTCTCTGAGGTCTCTTTCATAAAGGCACTAATCTCATTCATTAGGACTCCTCCTCATGACCTCATGTAATTCTAATTACCTTCCAAAGACCCCTAATACCATTGCACTGGGATTTCCACATATGGATTTGGGAGACGGGACACAAATATTCAGGCCATAACAATGTCCTAATCCCTGAAACTGTGAGTATGCCGTGTGGCAAGTAGGGAACTATGGTTGCAGATGAAATTAAGCTTGCTAATCAGATGACTTTAAAGTAGAGAAATCATTCTGGGTTATCTGGGTGGGCCCAGTGAAATCACAAGGGTCCTTGAAAGCGGAATAAAAAAAAAGTGGAATCAAGGGGCAAAAAAAGACTCAGTAGCAGAGTGAGGCAGCATAAGAAAGACTGAATTGGCCATTGCTGACTTTGAAGACAGAGAAAGTCACCACAAGCCAAGAAATGCAGGTGGTCTCTAGAAACTGGGAAAAGAAGAAGGAAAAAAAGACCAGGACCAGGTTCTCCCCTAGATCATCTAGAAAAAAAACTGTCCTACTAACACCTTGATTATGGCACAGTGAGACCAGACATCTGACTGTAAGATAACAAATTTGTGTTGTTACAAGCCACGAAATTTATAGTAATTTGTTACAGCAGCAGTAAGAAACAACTGACTTTTAAGCTTAGGCCTGAGAGATCAATAGCTTTGGGCTGGGGATGGTTCAGGTAAAAGCAGCACACACAGTGTGGTTCCTCCATCTCCCCACTTTGCTCTCCTATACTCTGGGGCTTGGCTCCAGGTATTCTGGGGATGTGAAGCGCGTGTGGCTCTGGCCTCCACATGTGTTCAGTATACAAGCAGAGGCTGCCAAAGAAGGCTGAGCCACAAACAATTGATTGGGGGTAGTGTTTACTACACCTCGTACCAGGACCTGTAGTTGGCGTCTCCTGTGCATTGTCTTCACAAGCAGCGCTGTGAGAGTGGATCTCATATTGGCTAAGAGTTTAGAGCCTGGACCCAGACTGCATGGCTCATGTGCAAACTCTACCTGCTACTAACAGTATAGCTGTTACTTAACCTCTTGTGTTGCCATTTCTTCATCAGTACAGCTGTGGTGATGATAGCACATCATGGGGTTGTTCTGAAGATCAAAAGACGCAGTTCGTGAAAAGCACTTAGGACAGTGTCTGGCACTGCGTAGATGCAAGCTGTCACCATCAGTTATGGTGGACACACTCGAAGGTGGTCCCCATCTCCGGGGGTTTATGCCTTCCTGCAATCCCCTCCCATGAGGGACTTGTTTCCAATGAATAGGACATAGCAAAGATGACCGATGTAACTCCCAAGATTATATCATGTTATATGAGACTCTGTCTTTGCAGGTTGGGATGGAGATTCTCCTTGCAGGCTTGATGAAGTAAGTGACCATATTGGAGAAGCCCACGTGGGCAGCAATTGCTGGTGACATGTAGGAGATGAGGGACACCTCCAACAGGCAACCAGAAAGAAGCCACAGCCTGTGGCCCAAACAGGTAAAGAAATAAATTTTGCCAACAATCTGAGTGAGCTTGGAAGCAGATTCTTCCCCAGTAGTGCCTCTAGCTGAGAATATATCCCACTAACACCTGTCTACAGCCTGTGAGTCCTTCAGATGTCCCAGCTAAGCTGTGTCCAAACTCCTGACCCATGAAACAGTGAGAAATGTGTTATTTAAACCTATGAAATTTGTGATAATTTGTTGGAATTTATGCAGAAATAGACAATTAATGATACACCAGTTAAGTACTATTGCTTCTCCCATTTTACAGATGGGAAACCAGGGTTTGGAGAAGGTGAGCTTCATTCCCCAGGTCATACTACTGATTAGAGGCACAGCCAGAACTCGAGCCCAGGACTGCCTCATTCCAGACCCCCGGCCGTTAGTCCCACCCAGGCTGCCTCCCTCCCCCCAGGATAGCCAGCTCATCCGTCACCCGCCCCTTCTGGCGCTTTCCCCTGGTTCTTGCCTTTCCTCTCCTTCCTTCTCCTCTTCATCCTCCTCCAACTTCTCGTCCTTCTTTCTCAACTTCCTTTCTCCCCCTCTCCGCTTTCTTCCTCTTTCCCCACTCTGGAGTATTTGCTCTGTAACAGCCCCTGCCTCCCCAAACCTCTCCCTGCAGGGAACCTCTAGGTTCATCCGTAACAGAAACAAGTGGGGAACCTACAGCAGCTTCAGCCCACTTGGCCCCCCCTAGATGCCCTCACCACCCTCCCCTGACCTCAGCTGAGAGCTTGAGTTCTTCTTCCAAAGAACCAGAAGCAGAACTCACCAAGGCAGGGCTCCAAGGCTCAGGGACAGCCCACTACTCATGCCCTGAGCCCGTGTCTACAGCTCAGAGCCCAGAACAGGGAAGAACCTCCGGCCCACTCTGCTCCCCTCTGCTCCAGCCCCTCTGCCGGTCTCTGGCATTACCTCCCCTAGCAGGAAAGAAAGAAGGACTTCTTTAAAGATGGAACCAAATAAAATATAGATAAGCATTAGTCAAATGAAATTAATGCTTCCAATATTGTTTTAGGTTTGCTCATATGCATCAAGCGTTTATGAAATTGCAGTTTATCATGTGGGGATATTGCAGTTATATATTAGCTGACTGTCTGGTGGCCACTCCAACAGCTCTCTCTGGACCCCGAGTCGCCCTTCACAGGCAAAGTCAGCTTTGCTGACATCCATCTCCTTCCTCTGCTGACACATCCCCAGATGCTGATAAAAGGCCTTGCCCCCAACAACATATGAATATTTAAATGACAGTTAATTATTCAGCATATAATGATATTATTAGCATCTACTTCATTGCTGGCTGTGGGCCCAGCTCGGCCTAGTCCCACACTCAGGGGTGCCACAAAAAAGCCAAAGCCCAGGTAAGTCCCATGTCAGCTGCATCTTTAGGTCCCATTATTATTTGAGGGAGATGTCAATTCACAGACATGATTGTCAGGATCTCCCCCACCTGCTCAAGCCAGGTGCTGGCTCTAGGGAGGAGATTTAACCAACATTGTCTCTGTTCACCCAGTGCTGGCAGCCTGTGGGAATTCATTCACCCTGCCAAGCACTTCACATGAGCATTCTTGGGTTTGTAAAACAACCTCATGAAGTCAGGCCTGTTATTTTCCCCCTGTTCTTATAAATGAGGAAACCAAAGCTGAGGGAGGGGAAGTGACATGTACGAAGTCACAGTCAGTGACAGAGCTGGGATCCAAGCCTGGTCAGCCTGACCCCAAAGACCTCACCCTCCTAGCCATGAGCAAAGCTTCTGCTCTTGGACAAGAGGAAAGAAGTGCTGCCACAGAGACACAAGAAAAGCTCAGAGATCTGGCTGTGAGGATGAATTAGGATGCAGAGGAAGCGGAAAGAGCGTCTAGGAAAAGGCAGCATTGGCGCTGGACCTTGAGCACATGAATAGGCAGCAGGTGGGGGCGGTAGTGGAGAGACGTCCCAGACGCGGGAACAGCACATGCAAAGGCTTGGAGGAGGAGAGGTGCCTTGAAAATAGTGAGATTCTGGAATTAAGACAGCAGAAGGTTTGTACAAGGTAGATAACAGGAAGGCAGCTTGGGAAGAGATCACAGAGCGCGTAGAGAATGAGCTAAATAGTTTTATCCCGAGGACACTGGGGATTCGTGTAAGATTGTGGTAGACTACTAACATGGTGACAAATTGTCCCTGCCCATAATGAGGAGGAACCTGTTTCTCCACCCAGTCTCTCCATGACAGCTGGGACCAGCCACGCGCTTCCTGTAGCACAGGTGATGCAAGCAGAGGTTTGTCAAGTGCCCACATGCTGGGGTTCGCTTTCTTGGTGTTCTTGGACATCAGCAAGAAACAAGCCTCGGAGACTACATAGAGAAGAAATGAGGTGTCCTAGCCGAGCTCTGTCCCAGTCACAACCATCCTGCTCCATACAGCCACCAGTCAACTTGCCAGCCGACACACAATAGAGCCCAGATCAGCCAAGCTGGCCCAGACCAGAATGAGTACCCATTTGACCAATGGAATCATCAGCTAAAATTGTGGTTCTTTTATGCCATATATTGTAGTTCGGCAACAACAACTAACTGATACAAGGATTTAAACAGGGATGACCTGGACAGAGGGTGTTTTAAAAAGGTCACTCTGGCCAGAATGTAGTGGGTAGGTTAGAAATGGTAAAGATGGAAGCTGGAGATCCATGAGGAGGCTGATGTCAGAGTCCCAGGCGAGAAGATGGTCTAATCAAGGTAACAGGGTTAGCCAGAAGGAGAGTTGTCCCGGTATCTCCCAGGAAGACACAATGATGTCAGGGAAGCACGTCTTTGAGGCTATTCCTAAGACACACATACACACAGATGTACATACACACTGCCTATACCCCACACCCATGGATCCCTTGGGGGCCCCACACCCACCTCCACCCCCATCATCTCACCCTCTACTTAGCTTTCCTGCTCTAGCTCCTTTACCACCCCAAGAAGGAATTACATAAATAATCAAGGCAACAGAGTGAAAACTGTGGACTTGAGCTCCAAAGAGCACTGGACTTGAGCCAAACTCTCAACTGCATTTCACTCCCAGATGTACCTCCAACTGGCTATGTGACCCGATGAAAGAGCTCTGGCCCTCTTTGGGCCTTGGTTTCCCCAAATGCCTTCTGCTTAGACTCTAGGTTTGTGACCTGGTACTTTGGAGTCCCAGGATTAGGAAGACTTCCTCAGGCCTCCCCATCATATCTGTTCCATCTCTGCTTGAATTCTAGGGAGAGGCAGAAGATGCGCCCACTTACCCACCCTGCCTCTACCCTGGCACAGCGATGCCATAGGGAGACTGAAAAAGACATCACTGATCAAAAGCATCTTCCTCAAAGGCTGGACTCAGCATCCAGCACCTCAGAGTCACCGCTCAGGGCCTCCTAGAGGATGAGCTCACCAGGCCTGCCCAGCACACCTGATCTGAGCAGCAGATTGGTTCATCCACTAGATGAGCAGACCCATGAAGATGGGATCCAGGGAGAGGGGGCAGTATGGTTGGGCAGAAAGAACTCAGGGCAGGGAGTAAGAAGATCTGAGTGTGAAGTTAGCACTGCTAACTTGACTATATGACCTCAGGCAAGCCACTTAACTCCCCAGACTGCCCACCCCCTCCACATGACATGGGCATCGTAGCACAGACGGAAAATACCTGGCTCCGTGTCTGGCCCACAGTAGTTACCCAACAAATATTCATTTCTTCTGGGGTCTGAGTCTCAGTTCTTCATTGTAATAGAAGGATGTCAACCTCCTCCCTCCAAACTGGTTTCTGAGTCCAGATTAGACAGCTGTACAAGCACTTGACATACAATACGTGACCATCGAACCATAATTCATTCTTTCAATGTGAACTTCGAGAAAAGTTCAAAAAAATTAGGATGTATTTCTGATGTGTTACAATCAATATAAAGGTACAGCACCTGGGACACATTCTGGTAAACAATGTTTAATTTGAATCTAATTAAGCATCTAGAACTAAGTTCCAGTTTCCAGGACAAATGGGCGAAAGAGAAACAAGTTAAATGACACCAGGAGGAAACAATCTGATAAATTTAGCATCTAGAATTTTCCATTAAAAAATCTAGCCTCTACTCTTCCAAAGTTCATGCAATAAGAAGGAAAAAGAGAAGCTAAGAGAATTGTCATAAATTTTAAAAGACCAAATGTAACACATATACCTGTATTGGATTCTCATTCAAAATAAAATTTTTTTAAACAGCTATAAAAAGCATCATAGGACAATTGGGAAATATGAATATAAACTGGAGATTGATTGATTTTATGGAACTACTGTTAATTTTTCAAGTGCAATAACAGCAGTGTGGATATGAAGAAGAACACCCTTTTTCTCAGGAGAAGCATGGTAAGTATTTAAGGGTAAGGTGTCATGATGTCTACAGCTTATTTTCAAATTCTATACCAGAAAGAGAGAGATGTAGCAAATATGACAAAATGTTAACAAATGCTGACTCTAGATGGAGGATTTATGGATAATAATAGAACTATTCTTTCAGCTTGTCTCTGAAAACTTCCAAAGTGAAATGCTGGTGGGGCTTGGGGAGGAAGAGAACACCCAGACAGTGGATCCAGAGCTTCGGAAGCAAACCCCCACAGCCACAGAGGCCCCACCAGGGGAGGACTCGGGCTGAGTCACTGTTGGAAATGGTCCTTCCGGCTCTGGCTCAAGCTGGGGAGGGCAGGAGGGCAAGGGTTGGGGCCCAGCTGCGGCTTTCTCCCCACCCCACCCCTCTTGGAAATGTCAGCTCCCCAGGCATCAAGGAAGGCCCTGTCCCTGGGGAGGCTGGAGCAAGAAGCATCCTGTGAAGTTCACTGCTCCCTGGCCAGGAGGCGACCATCCATGATCACCAGCTCCTTGGGACAAACATGTTTTTGTTTTTGCTAGTCTGAGCTTTTGGTGCCTGGTGTGAGAGCGGCTGTTGGTTCCCATTTCCAAATGTTCCTGTAGTAACCTCCCACCTCTGTTTCTGCTGGATGATGGGGGAACCGCTGTCTGGACCAAGGGGGTGTTAGTGGAATTTGGGGGCTTCCAGGCTGCATGAGCTAAGCCAGGTAGAACCTAGCTAAGAACTTGGGGACACAGCGGAAGAGAGGACTGAACAGAGAGAGGGCTGCTGGGCCTGGGTGAGTCCTGCGATGAGCAAAGATTTTCATGGGACTTGATCTGTGCAAGAGATTGCCGGAGGCTCCCATGCAGCCTGGGTCTCTGGGGCATTGACCAGGTCTCAGAATCTATGGGAGGAGCTGGGGGGCCCATTGATCTAAGGGTTCTTGTCGACCTAGCAGCTTTGTCAGCTTGCATCAAGACACAGAAAGAGATTGAACCAAGGCAGCTAAAAGCCCATGCTGCTTAGTATTTGTTGAGCCTTTCCAAAGCGCCAAGCACTTTGCTAAGTGTGGTCCATGCATTACCTCACTCAGTTGTACTAGCACTCCTGCTTAAGCTTCTTCATTACAATCAGTGGATATAGACCACCTTTCTCCTGTGGCTAGGGATGGACAAATAAACACAGAGGAAATACTAAGGAAATAAGAATTGGTGTCCACCTCAGGAAGCACACTGAACCAGGACTTCCATCCAAATGGATAGTCACTCCTGTCCACACAGAGGACACCGCTTTTCCTCTGAGGAGAGCACTATCTCCAACCTAGCACATAGACCAACAGGGCCATCAAAAATTAAACTGTGGGCCACAGGGAAGGTTTTCCAGAGTGGATCTGATTGGACGCGTTTCCCATTAGCAATTCCATGAAAAGGGATTCTGAGGTTAAGTGAACTTGGGAAACTCCACAGACTGTGTCCCTCTTGGAGAGTCACAAGTATCTTAGCACCTTGAAGGCTCTGAAAAGTCCTGGAGTACAGAAGGCTTTCCAAACCTGCTTAACCCAATGCTTGTCAGAGATACTTGCCCTCTGAACCCCTTTTCTTATATAGTAACACTTACAAAAGCTCCAGCCTTAACATGTTGGAACACTCGAGGAAATTCTGTGATGGGGCCATCATTTAACCTGTGGAGCAAATCTAGCTTTGGGAGCACCTCAATCACTTAAATTCCTCCCAATACACGGGCCAAACTAAAATTCAATAAGATGCAGACATGAAGTCACCCCAAATGCCTGGAAAGGGCAGACATGACAAAAAGAGCCCCGCCAACACCCTGACAAGTGTGGCTCAGTTGCCTGGGCGTCATCCCACCAAACTAATGGTTGTCACATAAAAGAGGCAACCAATCGATGTTTCTCTCCCTCTCTTTCTCCTTCCCTCTCCTCTCTCTAAAAATAAACGATATTTTTAAGGAAAAATAAAGAAAAGAAAAGAGAAGAGAAGAGAAGAGAAGAGAAGAGAAGAGAAGAGAAGAGAAGAGAAGAGAAGAGAAGAGAAGAAAAAGAGCCCTTCAAGGTTGGATCCTGAGCTGGATGGTAAAGGAGATGGTCTGGGTGCTCGTTGACAATTCAAAGGAACTACTTCATCATGAGGCCCGTTGTTTTCAACAGATCCTCCCCTTTTCTAATCAGACACCAACCCAACCTGAACAACAAAAATGATTGTATGAGTCAAAATCTAACCAGGAAAACAGAAACTGCCTTAAGAATTTATACCAGAAGGAATTTACTGCAGGGAATTTGTTAAGTAGGTGATAGAGGTGAAGCCCAACCTGGAGGCAGTGAGGTGACCAGAGGTTAGCAGGAAGCCGCTGTCGCCTCTAGATTGGAAAGACAGAGGAGGAGGAGGTAGTGTCACTGGAACCACAGGTGTCGTGGCTGTTGTTGTTGCTGTTGCATACATCTCATATAAATTGAAAGGAGACAGTGTGAGAATCAAGGATTTTCTCATTCAGCCATGATATTGGTGATGCCCAAAAGTGCACCTTGTTCAGTAAAGAAACAAGGTGTCCTGATGTGCGGGTTTATAAGCTCTGTATGTATTGGAAGCTTTCTGCCAAAAAAGAGTGATGTGGGTTTTGGAGCTGCCAGCCAGAAACTCTTCTTTTAACAGGAATTAGCCAGCAAAACTAGCTGTTTATCAAAGACACTCCTGATCTGTTAAAACAAAATTATGCCAACGACATCTAGGAAACTGCTGCTCTTTCTTTTCCTTTGGAGTTAAGGGGACAGCCCCCTAGAAGCCAGAGCAAGCGTTTTGGGGGAAATCAGCATAATGAGTGGGTCAGAATAAATTGCTGTTCTTGGTCTGATCTGTCAAGAGACCGGTCCCGCCAACCTCCCCTCTTGACTTGTAGCAGAACTGGTCAGGCGTGACCCACTGCAATGGTTGTAGATAAAGACTCCAGACCACAGCTTTCAGAACACAGAATTCCTTCCATAAAAATATTTATTTTTCAGGTCAGACTCTAACTGGAAATGACAATGACAAATGACATTGTCCTATGAACACCTGAACTGGTTATGACTCTCCAAACCATGTCCCCTCCCCCCACAGCCCACTCAGGCCATCCACAACCCAACCATTAGCAAGGAATTTGCATACAGACCAGGACCCCAGGTAAACAAAGAGGTGATGTTTCTCCAGACCAACAGGCCACCAGCAGCACAGAGGAGGAAAATCTTCTTGTTAGAAATACAGTTGACCCTGGTGCTATATTTGAAATGTGAACTTTTCAGACCATGCCTTGGAATTCTCTGAAGTTAGTATTAAAAGAAGTGACTCTCTTGGTGCCAAGGTGTGAGACTTGATTGTCAAGTACACAGAGAGGAGAGTCAACAGAAGGAAAGGACCATGACTTCACACAAGTCCAACCACCTATTCACAGAGCACCTGCCATGGGCCGGCACTCAGAGTACAATGGTGAGTGAAGAGACTGGCCCTTCCTCACAGGCCAGGGTACCATAGACGGGAACAACTAAAATCACGAACAGTGATAGAACCACTGCTGTGACAACGGCTTCTTCACAAAAGTACACCAGTGACTCTGACATCTACTAACGGTGGACCCGACCCAGCCTGGGGAGTCAGAGGCCAGGACAGACATACTCCCATGAGCCACGGGCTTCCCTATATATTTTTCTATTTGTGTGCCCCACATATATATTTCTATAAATATGTACTGTGCACAGATGCTTGAGTTAACCACATAGTAAACTGCATGTCGCTTCATTCCAGAGCAGATTGCGCTGGACTTCATTAATCTTGTTAACTTTATGCATAGCAAGCTCCTTCAGATAGTATTCACGACCATTGGTGTCCAGCATGAGCAGAGGAGACAGGAGCCCTCATCCAGAACAGGACCTGGTCAGGGGGCACTCTGTCCAGAGGAACCATGCGGCACGCCTGCTTTGGAGAGTGTGTGTGAATCTGGACAGGGATGTGCCTGCGGGCCTGCGAGGGAGGCTCCCTGTGTGCCTCACTGTGTGCATGTGTGCGTGTTTGCCCATACATGTGCATGTGTGTGTCACATGGGCTCTCATGTGTGTTTGTGGGTGCTCTGTGTTCTGCCAGGTTGGCGGGTGGAGGGGAATGCCTTATTTTCCTGGATCGGCAGTTTTGTGGCTCGATGCCTCTGGGAGCAGGGGCTCACGGGCGTGCTGGTGTTCCTTACAGCCGTTTTGCCTGCAGCGGTCACACAGTTGAAAAATCTGGGTTCGTGTGGCTGCTCAGAGACTGTGCAAAGGCAAACAAGTAGGATCCGTGGCCATTTCGCAATTCCTGCTCATTAGACATGTCTGGGGCCTTGCGAGTGAGCTCTGAGGATAAATAAGTATAAATATTATATTTGCCTCCAGGTTATCTTTAAAAATGTATTTCCCTCTCCCTCTACCTGCCCCCCTGGCCCCACCAGCAGCTGTCAGTGCCTCCTGAAAACTCCTGGGTATCAGAAGTGCCATAGTGAGAGTCTAGGTCTTTGCCAGTTGTTTGCTTTCTCTGAGCTCGCCCCCATCATCCAGTCCAGGGGGATGCAGAGGCAGCAAGGCACCCTATGAGCTTCTTGGTGCCCATTGGTGGGGTGGAGGGGCATGAATGTCCCCTATGTTCTGAGAGTCTGAGCCACCACACAACACCACACACAGAGATGACAAGGAGCTTCTTTGCCAGCTGTACCTGGCTGACATGGCCAGAACCACAAAGGAATTGGAGTCAGAACCAAGGCCTATATGTGCCAACCCTTAGTTGGCATGATGCCACCCCCTAGAAGGGACTAAGGCCTCCACGCCGGGGCATAGAAACTCCAGGTACCTCCAATTTGTGGGTCCTTAGTTTTAAGAAAGCAAAACCTTCTCCAATAATGCAAGGAAAAGGAGGGACTTGAGAGCAAGATATGGGGATTCTGTGATCGCCCTTTCCCCCCATGATCTACTGGATCAGCAGTGTTTTATGGGTGGCGCTCAGGAAGCGGTGTTTTTAGAAAGCTGCCGTGTGATTCTGGGGCTCGGACAGAGTCGAGAGCCACTGGTGTGAAGTGAGAAGAGAACTGGGGGTCAGGGAGAGCGGGGAGCACAGCCCTGCCTTGGACCTGTGGATGGTTGGCCCACTGAGCACCAGAATCTGCATCCCATTGCATCCCATCAGAGCGCCTTCTGTGATCCCTCCCTCCTCTCCAGGGCTGCAGCCCAGGACAGCCTTTCAGTGGTCTAAAGTAAAAGAACAACCGTGGATGGCATGGCTTAGTGGATTGAGTGCCAGCCTGCAAACTAAAAGATCGCCAGTTCAATCCCAGTCAGGGCACATGCCTGGGTTGCGGGCCAGGTCCCCTGTTGGGGGCGTACAAGAGGCAACTGATCGATGTATCTCTTGTTTATCAATGTTTCTCTCCCTCTCTTTCTCCCTCCCTTCCCCTCTTTCTAAAAATAAATAAATAAAGTCTTAAGAAAGAAAAAGAAAAAACAGAGTCCCCTGCATGGATCTTCTCTGAGCTAAGCTTCATATTTCCAGTCCCCGCCATGGGCTCCAGCTCCCAGCCACTGCCCTCCAAGTGGGCCTCACGTGCCACTGTTGCCTAAAATATGGGACACAGTGGGTTTGCTCAGAGTCCAACGGAAACAGCAGGTCATGGGCTGTCCCCACCATCTTGACGGACTCTCCTCCTGACTGCCCTGGACTCGGGCAAAGAGACCTTCTTGGACTCTGGATGTGGGAAAGGATTGCCTCACCCTAAAAACATGGACAAATCCCCCCAAACTGCAGAACAAGAATAGCTACCATTTAGTACTCCCCATGTACCAGGCACTCAGCTGGTAGCTTAACATGTATGATCTTATTTAATCTCTACTATAAAAAAGGTAGCATTGTTATCATATTACAGATAAGGAAACTGAGGCCCAAAGTGGTTGGATAACCATCCTAAGCTTACACGGCTGGGAAGAAATAGAGACAGACTTCAAATCCAGGTTTTTCTCTTGACCACCACTCAAAACTGCCCATAGAATCTTCACGCAGCAACAGAGTCCAGCTGCCTCTGTGGGCCCCTTCCAGTGACACTGTGGGGTGAGAACTCCAAAGTCTCCACATTCTCTGCAATCCTGCGAAGTGACAAAGTATCCCTACTGCCTGAAATGTTACTGGTCTGCACCTATTACCTACACTCAGGGGCATGTCACTGACCCACTTGGTTCCCTATGGTGTGACCATAGACCGTGGGCTACGCCCGGCCTGAAGATAGAATTTGGAAGAGGCTCCATGATGGAAGACCCTTAGAAATTGCCCAGCACAACTCCCCTTGTTAATATGGGGTAACCCAGACCTAGAGAAGGGAAGAGGCTCTCCAGGGCTACAGAGCTACTGAGAACGGCAGCAGCAGCAATGAATTTCATCTCACATGTCAGCTCCTACCATTGGCTGGCCTTGAGCATTGTGCTGACACGTATTCTGAAGCCACTTCTGGGTTCAGCGGGAAGGACTGCTGTAGTGTACTAGCAATGACTGCCATGGCTTCGGGAGGAAGTGAGGGTAGCAAGCATGCCAAGCAACACCCATCCTGTGTTAGCATCATGAATTAAGTCTCAGGTCTAGTGGCTGCAAGTCTGATGCCCAGCAGGCACAAGCATTCTATTCAATTATGCAACATTCTAGAAAATTGTGAAATAAACATATCTCAAAGTGTCTCAGTGGTTGTTGTAGGCATAATACATTTGGCCAAGATTAGAAACCCACTCAAGTTAGCTTAAGTAAAAAAAGAGTTGGTTGTCAGGATATGACAGGCATTTCCATAAACGCTCATGGATAGGAAACGGTGCCTCCAGCCCCCAAAAGTGGAATCGTAACTTTAGGGACAGAGGCCATTCTTTTTGCTTCTTAAAGATGCACATGGTACAAACTACTGGCTGCCTATACAATAGCTAACCCACCACCAACTCCTTCCTCACCAGCAGAACAACGAGTTTGTTCAGAAATAAGGCAGCATTCAGTCCAGCCTGAGGAATCCATTGTGACTGGTGTAACCCAGTGTTTATCATCTTATTCCCCTTTGTCAGTGGTTGGTTTATCCCAGTTCTGGGAAATGATGTAGAAAGAAATGTCTGCAGGACGATCAATGAAAAAAAGACACAAAGAAAAGGTATCCCTCCCTCCCAGCCCTAGAGTGGCCATGTGAGGTTGTTGCCATTGAATGGTTCAGTTTGGTCAGGTGTTACCCTTGGTTCACTTATATGGAAGCAGGTGTGAGTCAGCTGCCACAGCCATCTTGCCAAGACAAGAGGAGACTGTTGGCTATACCCACATTCTAAGCATTACAGAGTGAAAAGCTGGGAAGAAACTTGAGGTTTTTGAACCATCAACTGTACTTTCCCTGTTTTGCCTTACTTTCTTGCATCCCTGTTAAGTGACATCACAAATGGGCATATTGTTCAAACGTTTTTTAGTTGGATGTTATGCTTCTTTACACTAAAACATCCTTGATAATTTGCCTTTTCCACATCTCAATGTCCTCATCTGTAAAATTTAGGTAATAATACAATTCTTCTGAGGATTAAAGGAGACAGTACATGTAAAACACTCAGAACAGCACCTTGAACAATTGTCAGTAGTTGTTTCTGTTAGGAGTTATTATTTGTACTAACTTGTCTCTAATATGGCCACCATCGAGTCCTCCTCTCCCTTTACCCCATCTAGAGGTGAAATCCTCCCGCCTCTTGAATCTAGGCTGGCCGGCAACTGCTGGAACAATAGAATAGCGTAGGCCTGACACTGTGCCAGTTCAAGTTCTAGTCTTTAAGAAGACTGGCAGTATTTGCCTCCCTTCTCTTCAGACACTTGCACTTAGGACATCCTACTTAGAACCCAGCCACCCCGTGGTGAGAAGCCCAAGCCACAGGGAGAGGTCACATGGAGATGCTCCAGGAAACAGCCCCAGCAGAGCTCCTAGCCTACATCCAGCATCCATTGCTAACCAGTGTCAATTGCTAGCCAATGCGTGCACCATCTTGGACACCCAGCCAGGCTGAGCTTTCAGATGACACCAGCCCAGCCACACTCTGATTAGGACAGTGTGTGAGACCCTCAGTGAAAACCATCTAGCCAAGTCCAGTCAACCCACAAAACCATGAGAGATAATAATAAGTTGTTTTGCCCTGGCTGGTGTTGCTCAGTGGATTGAGTGAGGGCCTGCAAACCAAAGAGTCGCCAGTTCAATTCCCAGTCAGGGCACATGCCTGGGTTGCAGGCCAGATCCCCAGCAGGGAGCACATGAGAGGCAACCACACACTGATGTTTCTCTCCCTCTCTTTCTCCTTCCCTTCCCCTCTCTCTAAAAATAAATAAATGAAATCTTTAATAATAATAATAATAACCTGTTTTAAGTCACTAAATTTTGGGCTGGTCTGTTACCCAGAAATAGGTAACCAAAACATTATTAACATCATTGTTATGCCTGCTTCTCTGTGCTCCCCTGTAACTCTGACTTGCATGTGTAT
>PVKM010014007.1:0-29567 GCA_004027735.1 Carollia perspicillata
TTAGCATTTGCAATCCAATCAGGAAAATAAAATGCACGTATATTAAAATCTAAGTCTTTTTGTAATAAGTGCCAAATATGTGATGCAGAAAGGAAGTGGTGTAGATATATCTAAGAAGGTCAAGCTCATGGGTATGTATGTGGGCTGGAACAGCTGTGAAGTCGTCTTTGGAGAAGTGGAACTTGAGTGATGGGTGAAAGGTGTGGAATACTTACTTGAGGAAGGGGTGTGGTGAGCTGGTGACAACCGAGAGCAGGGAGTCTGGACCCTGTTGGTGAATGTTGGGCCCTGCTGTGGATTTGTTGATTGACTTCTGTAGGCACCTTGACCTTCCTGCACCTGGGGTCCCGCCAGCTAGGATAGTGAGGACTGACTCAACTCTGCTTTTCCAGGTCTGACCAGAGGATGATGCAACATGAAGCTCCAGTCCTCTTTGAGCAAAGGGCACAAGAAACCTGTTTTTCAAATCTAGGCTCTCTATCTGTTTCCCATGCTTTTACTCCATGCGGGGAAGAGATTTAGCATCTCTCTGAGTTAATGGAGCATTCTGAGAGCAATCGTAATAACTGTTGAGAGAGAGGCGAAGAGAGAGACTCGGAGATGAACGGGTTTCTGTTGGGATAAAGGCTGACGGTATGGTTTTGAAGCTCGCATTTACAGACACAGCGCTGGCTGTTCTGGAAACAATAAAAGTCGCTAGACAAATCATGAAGGGGTAGTTTGGCAGTAGGGCTATAAACCTCGAGAAGTCCACAACTTTTTTGAGTTTGGCTAGTGAGCACTAGCTGTCTTGGGAGGCCTAGCAGCAAGATTTGTTTTTTCCAAGTTAGGAGGTTCTGGTGCATCCAGTCTGATGGAGTGGGCTCTGCCCCCCTCTCTCCTATTGGGAGGGAGAATAGAGAAAGAAGATCCTGCTCCTAAGATACCCAAGTAGTTCACCCTGGCCCTTTAGGCTCAGAACTTCTCCTTTGATAGTTTTATGGTGCCCAGGCTTGAACATGAAAGCTGGACTGTTTGCATGCTGAGGACATGGACAGCCAAACTGGGGAAGTAAGATAAAGGCAGGCTGCTAAAGCTTAGCCCGTGCCTGCCATTAGAACAGAACTCACACACGGTCAGGTATGTATTGTATGCACATATGTGCCCAAGACATCCTGTTGTTGGATGACTGTAGAGAAACCACTTAAAGATGTATATATTATAGAGACTTTCCAGCAGCCTTATACATTTCCACTTGTGAAAATACATAAGAAGATAGGGTTGTCTCAAGATGCTTATAATGAAAGCCAGACGAATACACATGACAATTAGTATTGTCTTCGACGCTCTGAAGTTCTCATTTGTTCTTCATCCAACGGTCATTTATTGACTCCTACCATGGTCCAGGCACTGTGTCAGAGGTTTTAAAACTCTAGTAACTTAGGTATTACAGTCCATAAATGTCATTTAAAGACATAGTGTTTTCTTTGTATCTCATCACAGCCACTCTTCACTTGTCTCAGAATAGGAAGTAATTGTGCTTCAGCATCTAGGATAATGTAGTTATCCTATACTTTAGCTGGATGCCTTTTAAATTGCCGTTTGGAAATTGGTTCTATTTATATTTATCTATAAGTCACGTCATGAAGTTTTCAGAGTGAGTGCCCAGGTAGGTATTTATGCAGTTAAATAGAGGCTAATTAGATCTGTTTTGGTTTTAGTGTATTTACCTGTGATTAATGGCCCATTTGAGCAGTTTCCTCTGTGTTATTACAGGCCAACGTTGATCTAGTCCTGTTGGTTATCCCTTCCTTGGCCTGTGGGTGAGACCAGGGCCACCAGAGCCTAGGGTCATTTCTTGGTGATGCACCTGCCATGCCCACCTGGGCAGACACTGGTGGGTAATGTCCCTGGGAATGCAGACACCGAGGGCCAGGAGAGGAATGCATACCCTGTGTTTAGAACAGCAAAACGGCTCCTTCCCCCTAGACAAAAGCAGTCAGCAGTCACCACTCCTAGGACAGGTGCTCTCGGCGGCACTCACTGACACCTACTACATCCTGTTCTGGGTTATCAGGAACCTGTGGGTGCATTCGTTTCCCTCCCAGCTGCTCCGCCCATCAGTGTGGGTCCAGGGGTCTCTCCCCATCCCAATTTTTCACCAGTGCTCTTTGTGGGCAGCAAACTTGATTTTTATTTTAATTATGAAATGGGAGTGTTTGAATTATTAAAATATTGTTTGTTCAAACCATTGTAAATTGACTAATTGAACTTACTTTTTAAAGACAGATTTATTGAGGCATCACCGACATATAACACACTATATGTATTTAGGCTGGGCAGTTTTGATACGTTTGGACTTGATAACTTGATTTCTTATTCTTTTTTTTCCTGAAAAAAAAAAAACATTCAGCGAGCGCCGATTCTGCATGCGGTTGCCTGTCAAAGAGTGTGAGGCGGGGATTTTGAAATGGCGTTTGTGTGGCGATAAGGGGCAGTGGCTCCCTGCTGACTTCCCAGGGCAGTTCCCGCCCACCCAGCAGGCACACGGGCAGTCCTGGGCTTGGGAGGCTGGGTGTGTGTGCTCATCAAGTCTTCATTCCTGTGCTCATTAAACAGGGAACAAAAAAGGGGAATAACTTACCTCTTTTATCGGTTTACTTTTTAACAGGGGATAGCTTTTTAAATGTATTTTGTCCAGCTTTATTGATGTATAATTGACAAATAAAAGTGTATGTATTCATAGTGTACAACATGATGATTTGATTCATGTAAACATCGTGGAATGATTACCACAGTTAAGTTAATGATCATATCTGTGACCTCACGTAGTTACTTTTTTTTTTTTTAATGGAGGATAGTTTATAATAGCCTCAGCAATTTAGGGCATTTGATCCTCTTGACAAAGCCAGCAATTTTTCCTTTCCTGAGTGAAGGCACCCTGGCTGGCCAAGGCTGGGGTGGAAGATGTGGTCGGGAAGGGAAGCTGAGTGCCCTCGCTGCGGGATCTGCGGGATCTCCGTCTGTCAGGACCCCTCGTTGATTTTCATAAGGTCTGAACGAGTCCTGAGAGGGAAGTCAGCGCCAGGGCAGGCCAGCTGAATTTTAATTGGCTCTAATTAGCACCTCGGTAAACTGTAACATTTTTTTTGGTCCCAGTCAGTCAGCCAAGTAGCATTAGGAAAGGTGAGACATCTTTCTTTAGAATCATCCAAGAGGCAAAACTATTTTCAGGTTCAGTCTCTGCAAGTCCTGACTTTTTCAGAAATAGGGAGGAAGCGAGATAAGGAAAGAAATACCTGGGCAGGGGGCGGGGGTTGGGCGGGGCAAGGTGCCAGAAGTGTTCAGCCTAAACCCTGCTGCGGGCTCAGCACAGCAGGAAGGAGATGCTAAGGTCTTGCTCTCAAGTGCTGTGGACTCTAGTTGGAACGTATGAAGGATGGGATGTAATGAAGCCTCACTGTTTCATGGGAGCTGGGGAGGTGTTTCTCCAGAGCAGTATTTATGGCCGTTCCAGGAGGCCTCTTCTTACCTTGAACATGTTGTTAGAGCTAGAACTGGATACGGATGCCAAAAAAGTAAAGTTTAATAAAACAAGCAGTTCACAGACAGTCTTGAGTGCGCCTTCCTTCTCAGCCACACTCACCCGGGATCCAGTGTCTGCTTTTCCTAGTGGATGCCCCTGTTTTTCCATCCCTTGGCTAGACATATGCTTTGCACTGATGGGCAGCTGAATTTGCAGGCAATTATCAATCATTTGTGGTGTTAGGGGGACAGAAATAATGTGGGAAGAAGCTACATCCACAAGGCCCTACTAGCTAGAAGTTTCCATCAAAGACCATAAACCATTGTTTGGTGTTGGGGGGACTGGGGATGGGAGGGGGTCGGAAGTTAGGCCAGAGCTGGACAAAATCATGAAGTCAAGTGGGGCTATCCTCATCCCTCTCCTCTCCATTCAACCATGAGAAGGTCTTTTTCTATCTCATTGACACTTGTGGTCTGCAGTCAGCCGTTTAGACCCCAGGATGACCAGAGCCAGTGGGTTCCCTTCCTCAGAGATTTGCCTTTTGAATCTGGGTCTCCTTGGTGGACTGAAATGCCTTGGGTTCTGGTGAAGCAATCCCAGGGCGATGAGAACCAGGCAGCAGGACTCCCAGGTGGTCTCGGGAGGGTGAGGCCCGCCTCTGTGTCTGCAGAGAAGCACCTGGGGCACACTCCAGGCTGGCTTTCCAAAGGTCTGAGCCGGATCCGCAGTAGGAAATGCATTCCGCCTTGTGACACAGGGCGTATACTCATGAGGAGTGACGGGACACTAATTACCCTATCTACGTGAGAAGCACATGATCCATTTTATAACCTATTATTTCATTTAAAAATGTGTTGATTAGACCTGCTAAATTGATTTCACAACCCACAGTGGCACATGAGCCCCAAGGCCAGGCCAAACTGCCAGTTTGGGTTTCCTGGACCAGGGCACCTAGTCAGGGGGATACTGAAGGCTGAACCTCAACTTACGTCTCTCACCAAGTGGGTATTCAGACTTGGTGAAGGAAGGGGTGCCTTTCATAACATGCACACGGATGGTCCCTACTTGGCACCATTTGTGATTTATAAATGGGATCTCTATGCCCGGTAGTGTCCTGTCAGTCAGTAGGCACCGACTGTGCAGGGAGAAAGTTACGGGTGAGGAGAGGCTAGATCCAGAGTGAGAGGGGATACCCTTCATCGCGTCGGCGTGGTGAGAGCATCTGTTCCCCGGTTTTTCTTCCCGTTCGCTACGCTTGGTAGGCAAAGGATGAGGAAGGCCCTGAACTGAGACAAAGGAAAAAGGACCCATGTCACCTAAACGCTCTTGGATAAGCAAGATTTGTCTCAGGGGAAGAGCTGAATTTCTGTCCGAGTGGAAAAATTAGGAAAGAGCACTAAGCAAACAATAAATGTAATGCAACATAAAAATAAATAATAAATCCAACAAATGTTTGTTGAAGACGTCTCTGTACCCGAGGCAGAATCATATACGGCATCGCTTAAATAGCTTCTTATAGTCACCATGGATGGCAATAATTTCTTTTTTTAAAAAAAGATGAGATTTGCCCATCCGCATGAATGCCCTCATTTGAATTCTATGACTTCTCTTCACTTCTGGTTAGTCACCAAGCACTGAGCATACATCTCCTGAAAGCAGAAGAGATTTAACTGCTGTTATTCAAATAATGACCGTTGTGCCAGGGGGGAGTGTCGGGAGCTAAAGTTAATAAAAAAATGGCCAGGTTTCCTCAGGTAAGAAAATGTTTTCTTTTTCCTGTGTGCTGTGGAAAATATCATGTAAAGCACGGTAGACTAATTGGCATTTCTCTTGCATCACCCAGAATTTCTTACTCAGCAAATATTCATTGAGTGTTCACTGTGTCCCCCGACGCTGACTGGGTAGGCACTAGTTGTGAGGTAGGACAGACAGGTCTTTGGCCTCAGGGGACAGTGTTGAGGGGAAGGCAAGGCTTACTAATGTGCAAACACCGGAAGGGGCCCTGAGACTCCCTTAATGGTGGCCAGCATGGGTTCCAGTAACAATTAGGATTGTGTCTGCATGTGATGAGAAACCTAAATTGATAGTAGCTTGAAGATACAAGGTTTTATTTTCTCAAGGGTAAGAAGTCTCGGTCAGGGCTGCCAGGGTGTTCCATGAAGCTGTCAGGGACCTAGGCTCCATCCAGCTTCCCAATCCATCATCCTTGGAGCAGGGCCCTCATCCACGTGGTTCAGTGTGACTGCCAGAGCTCCGGATATCACATATTCATTCCTGGAGAAAGGGGAGAAGGGCGTACTTACTTCTTTTCCAGGAAGGCTGGGAACGATAGTCTTTATTCTAGACAGTCATGTGCACAGCTGAAATTCAGGAGGTTTATTACTAAGGAATAAGGGGAGAATAGATATTGAGGTAGGCAACTAGCAATCTTCCCCTAAGTATGAGGGCGCAGTGGTGTGGGAAACTTTGTAAAGAGGCTGGGACGTGATGCAGGCTTCCATGGACTTGGTAGTATTGGGATGAGACTGGTGGGTACCGTGCACACGGTGGATGAGACCCCGCTGCCGGGGCGGCCGTGCCTGTGACGGGGCTGGTGAAGGTCCGCCGCAGCAGCTTCGTTGCTGCCTGTCCAGCGACAGAACCCTGACCACCCAGTAGCTGGAGGCAAATTATAGAATAGCATGCTTTGGTTATTACTGTTATTTTAAAATTTAACTGGGGAGATTTTGCAGGCATAATATAGGGAATAACACACAGGAGTTCTTGGAATAGGGGGCCTTAGTCCCTTGTTTTGTGTTCATCATCCATCAAACACGCACCTGGCCCTGTAGAGTGTGGCAGATAAAGGGGAAGAGAAGGCAAGCAGTAACCCAGAGGGCCCTAGAGCAAAGCTTTTCTCCTGCCTCATCATTTCCCTGCCCTGTTTCACTGAGATCCCTGAGTGGAAATGGACAGTTTGATTTTCTCCCTTTTTTTCTCTTCCCCTGAGGGTTTTCAGAATGCAGAGCTAGCAGAAGCGCATGGGTTGTTACGGGTCATCCTGCCTACAAAATAAGGCTGTCTCCTACCACTACCTTTATTAAACATTGTTCTGTCGGTACTAGCTGACGCAGCGGACAAGGGACTAAGGAAAGCTAAAGTGCACATGTAGAAAGTAAGGGGAAGTTCTTATGTGCATTTGATGTACTTATATAATGAATGATACGCTATTTGTTATAAATGACAAGAGAATACAGTAAGAGGACTTGGCCTGAAATAATATATAAATATAGCTTTAGAAAAAAAAACAACCAGGTGGAAAGTACCATGGAAGCAAAGGCTCCCTTTGTAGTAAGGATCAGTGAGAATAATTAAGATGAACTAGACCCACCCGATCCTACATATTTTACAGACTGCTACATGTGTTTGAGCAGTGTTGTGCCGGTGCTCGAATAGACGGAAAGATCAGTAGCACAGAGAGGAACCCAGACCTAGACATCGAAATGTGCAGAAACGTCGTCTTTAGATGAAGGTGGCATTTTGTGTCAGTGAGGAAATGATAGATTTTTCAAAAATAGTTTGGGACAACTGGGTCACCATCTGGGAAAACACAAATTGGATCCATATCTCATTTCTTATGCCAACATACATGCCAGATGGATCAAAACTTTAAATATTAAAAGTAGTAGAAGAAAACAGAGAAGTTTTAAGTCTTGTTTTAGCACAGTCTTCTTAGGTATAACACGAAACCTGAAAATCATCAGTAAAAAGACTGATATGTTAAATTTCATTAAACTAAAAAAACCCAAGACCTCATGGAGCCCAGATCCCTGGCAGCTTCGTGGTCCATCAGAAACAATGCCAAAACACACCAGAAAATGAACTTAGATTCACGATGGAAACCAAAGGACTAGTGTCCTTAATTTATAGAGAGCTTTAATGACTTAATAGGAGATCAACAATGCAATGGAAAAATGGGGAAAGACAAGAACAGGTTAGTGATGGGAAAAAGAAATAAAATGACTCTTAAACATATAAAAACATTCAACCTACAATAAGGTATTTTTTAAAAACTATCAGAATGGTAAATATAAAAAAGTTATCATCTAGAGGAGAGGGAACCAGGCATTTACGCTTAATGGGAGCCTAAACTGGAATGACTTCCATGGTGGGTGTTTTGATAATCTTTCTCCAAGTGAAAAAAATGGGGAAACCCATCAACTCAATAATTCCGCTTGCAGAAATGTTGTCCTTCAGAAATGTGTGAACATAGGTACGAGAATATTCATTGCAGCGTCTCAACGTCTTCATTACTCTATGTTTCCTTTTGCTTAGCTGTGAGGTGGAAATGATGATTCTAGTTTCCTGACACTTGAAATGACTGGTATAAGAGTACCTTAGAAGCCAGCTAGGCTGCCTAAAAGAAGACAGGTAGTCTCTAAATTTAGGACATTATTCTAGTGTTTTAGAAAAAGAAAGAGTCCTAATTATAAAGTAATTGTCCTGTGTGTTAAAATGCCAGGGCCAAGTCAGCCCCATTGTGCTGGGTTTGGGCCAGTTTCTCTACTGTGACACCAAGCTGCAAGCACATGGAAGGACTTTGGAGGCCAGTGCGTTGCGGGTGGCTGGTGGCCTTTTTTCGCATGGGCCCCTAGAGATGGAGCAGCTGGTTGATGCTTCCTGGACTACTTGGGGGGCATCCAGCCTGGCTTTTTGGCATGCCTCAAGGGCAAAGCTCCCCTAGGACTGTCTTCTTGGGTCCCAGCAGGTGGGACCCCCTCAAATTTGACATTACTGTCACACCAATATTATTTGACTCAGATAATGATGGAACCTGTTACACAGCTCATCAGCATAATTATAGGTAAGGAAATTGCTAAGGGAGGTCCCTGAGCAGTTGGAGGCCAGAAGGAAATATTTTCAAGTAATTAATGGGTGGGCAGGTAAAAAAAATTAATATTGAAAAAATAGGAAAGCCCTAGAAGAGGATGTCTGAACGACTATCTGTCTAGAAAAGGGGGTACACTAGAAGAAGGTAAGATTCATGGATGTTCGAACTTTGGTTTGAAGCTCTTTTTTCTTTAAAATATCTTTAAAAAAAAACCATGTTGGACTTCCTTGTCATCCTCCCCCCAACCCCCCTCGCTGCCCTTAACCTCAAATAAGGCCTAAGAAAATAACCATTCTGGGAGTTTATAAACAGCAGAGACTAGAATTCAGCAAAATGAAGAGAATTTAACTCGGATGAATACATTATGCATAAGATATAGAGCATCGTCGACATGGGCTTTGTTAATGGCGAATGCCTAAACCACCGAATGATCGTGTTGATTTTGTGGGTTTCTGAAAACAGATGAGGCATTTAGAATCTCCCTGATTTATAAAACACTTCAGGTATTGCATTGGTTAAGTCAAGAAAAAACAAAGCATGGAGAACAGGATTTCAAATAAAGCTTCCTATCTGAGTTGGAAGAATATATTCTCGTGACTTGTTAGGATCATTTTATAAATTGTACCTACAGCTAAATGCGTCTTGGGCCTTGGGTCGTATCAGGAGGTCTGTAGGAGCCACAGTTAACTGGTTGAGCATCAGCAACATAAGAGGGTCGGTGCTGACCTTTTGGGAGCTCACGTTTCAAAGCAGGTAGCACTGATGTGGCCAGAAAGTAAGAACCCAAGGAAAAATGAACAGAATGTTTCAGGCACAAATGAGCCATAAGTGTGCTGTTTAAAGCAAACCTCATCAAAGAAAAGCAGGGTTAAAGAAGCGTGGCAAGTTAGGGACCATTTGTTTGCTTTCCATTTGTACACAACTCTTGCAGCACATTGGAAATAGAATTTGACTTACAAAAAATATCCAGATCACGAACTCCTTGCTGGAAGCAGGTAATATAAGTGAGATAAAGAATAGTGATGCCTCATATAAGTGGGGAGTAGATCTCAGGTAATTTTGGGTGACCAGAACATGACCGTGAATAAGGAGATACTGCGGAAGAGCCGAGGGAACGGAACTGAAGGGCCAGAGGTCTGGCCCCCGGCCACTTTCGGGCCATTCTCCAGACTTCGGTTTCCTCATTGGTGGAATGAAGATGTTTGACAGTTTTACCATTGAAAACGTAATCTGTGCTTTATTTTTCTTTACATATTTATATGTATTATAATACTAAAAAAAGATTTAATAAGTATATATTGTAAAGCATTCACAGTAAAAAGGTAGACCGTGAAAAGCTGTCCTTTTATGCCAGGCTCCCAGCTCCCTCTAGCCTGGTTCTTTGTCTGTGCTTCCAGAATATTCTATAGGCATATTATGAATACGAGTATCTTTTGCAACCGAGGGGGACAAATGGCATATACTTTCTTGCTTCTTGCCTTTTTTTCCTTAACACTTTTGGAAATTGTAACCATTGGCTCATAGTGATCTTCTCTCTTCTGAAAGACTCCACAGTATAGTAATTCACGTTCGCTGACTAATTTAACTAATGTCTTGTCGATGCATAGTTTATTTTCATTGATCTTCTCTTCACTTCCCTACAGCTCTAAATTTCTCTGACTGTCACATCTTGGTTAAGAAGATGGCTGAGTAAGAAAAAAAAACTAGTTCTTATAAATCACCTGTGCTGGTCCTCTTGGGAGAAAAAAGCCCACCCATTACCAGCCCTGTCTGCAGGCCCGTGTGAGGGAAGGTGAGAGGAGAAGCACGCCCGTGTCAGCAGATGCAGGGGGTGGAGGGGGCACATTTCATCCACTGGGTCAGGCCTCTTGCAGTGTCCATTTCACCCATGTGAGAACTGCGATTCCTGTTGGGTTCCGGGTCAAAGGTTAAATCAGATTTCAGATAAAAATTCACTGCCTTTTAAAGCAATCGTGTATATGTTGGAAGTTTTTCTCATTTTAAAAATGTTAAAAAATAATTTGGGGTTACAGAAGAACCCGCGAAAGACAGGGTTGAGCACATCAGGTAGGAGCTGGAAGACAGTTAATAGAATTAGCAAGGTTGAGGGTACAAAGCGAGCTTCCCTCTGTGCCTAATGACCAGGTGAGACTAATTCACTCTGGCCGTTGGGGTGGGGGACCATGGGGAGGCAGTTGAGGGCTGCCTGTGCTCCTGGAGCTGAGGAACAATTTTGAATAGCAGCCTGGGCCCACGGCAGGCGAAGCGTATTGCCTTAGGGTGCCAGCTAAGTAGAGACCCTGCAAATTCATTTGGGAAGGAATTTTATGTTTAATATTTACCCAGAAGCTTCTAAGTAGTCATCATGGGAAAAGCCTGAACTTGGTTGGACTTCCTTCTCTATGGCAAGTATTAGTTTTCTTTAAAATCACTCACGTGAGGAGCATCGTGTTGTTAGGACTGAGGATCTAAAGCCTCCCCCCTCCCAGGCCCAGGGGAGCCGCTGGAAAGCAGAGAGCCGGGTCCATCAGCAGCCGGGCAGGACAGCACTCCTTTTGCGCAGGGAGGCATTTTTATGCCACCTCCCCCGACCCCACTCCGTCCAATTTGATTTCCTTTCAGAAACAGGGCTAGGAACACCTGCTGCTGCTCTGCTGTGTCTCCAGAGAGACTGTGGATTTTCACTGTGACTCGTGAGTGTTATTTATGGCCGCCATGCTGGTGGAGACAGACAGAGTACGACAGGCCCAGAGAAGGTCTCCCCCTCTTTCCAGTCAGAGGTTTTTCTGGAACGTCCCCAACATGTTGCTTTTCAGTGTTAGTTCAAAAATGAGAAGTGAGAAAAACTCACTGCCTGGCTAATTCGGCTGCCTTCACCCCGCACCCGTTCATTCCTGAAAGGCATTTGGTTCAAGTGTCCACTTGGTCGAGTTGAAAGCATTTCGGTGTCAGCACTGACATCCTGATAATTGCGCCTGGCTTTCCGTGGTGTGTGAGGAGACACTGTCTTTATCAGCCTCCTCTGCTCGCCCCCTTTTAGTGAGTCTGATTTCTGTTGGCTGGTATTTGAGGTCAGTAGCTTAGTGGAACAGGGCTCTGTGCTAATGAGGACGAGGTCACAGCTTTGCGTGAGGGAAGTCTCAGCGATGTCCTGGAGGGGACACCTGCAGGCCTCGCCAGCTGCTTTGCCAGCGTTTCCATGAGGAGCCAGGAGGCCAGGTGAAAAGGGCAAAGGTGGCTTAACTAAGCCCATCTCTTCCTCTTTCTGGTGATTGTGGGGCAGTCAGTCTGCCATAGGAAATTATGGTTTAAGTGTGACTATAATTCAAGGGTAAGGGATTAATTAAAAAAATGAAAGTCTGCACTTGCCCTGGCTGGTGTGGCTCAGTGAGTTGGGCGTTGTCCCACAGACAAAAGAGTTGCCAGCTTGAGTCCCATTTAGGGCACTGCAGGCAACCGATCGATGTTCCTCTCCTTCTCTTTCTCCTTCCCTTCTCCTCTCTCTAAAAATAAATAGAATCTTTAAAAAATAAAAATGAAATAAAAAGCCCGCACTTACGGCAAAAGCTCCTTGGTGTGCATGGTTCATTTTTGCTCATGAATTTACCAAGAAGTTAATGAGTCTCCGGGATTCTGAGAGTCCGCAAACAGGAATTGAGACGTAGGTCCTACCCGTCTTCGTTTCCCAGGGCTGCCATAACAAGTGCCACAGACGGGTGACTTAACAACGGAAATTCATTCTCTCCAGTTCTGGAAGCTGTCTGAAATCAAGGCCGGGCCGCGCTCCTTGCGAAACAGCTCGGGGAGTCCTTCCGTGTCTCTTCCAGCTTCTGGTAGCTCCAGGCATTCCTGGGTTGTGTTAGCAGAACTCCAGGCTCTGGCTCTGTCTTGACGTGGCTGTATTCCCTCCCTCTCTCTGTCTTCTCTTCTTATAAGGACAAACGGCCATTGGACACCTCTGTCCAATGACCTCATCTTAACTTGATTACCTCTGCAAGGACCCTGTTTCCAAACAAGTTCACATTTACAGGTGTCAGGGGTTAGGACTTCAACATATCTTTTTGGCAGACACAGTTCAACTCATAATTTCACCTGTCTTCAAGAAGCTCCTAGCTCGTTTGGGGCAATTAATGGGAAAGGATGGTGAAATCAGTGTTAAAGAGGTCCAGGCACTGGCTGTAGAAGTCCAAGGGAGGACGCACACACAAGTATAGGTACACACACAGACACACAGAATCACACCCCAACTAACGCCAACCACACCTCTATAATGTGATGCAGAACTGATACATTAATAAAAGCTATGTAGAGGAGTTTGTCTTGGCATGTAGCCTTGAAGGATGGGAGAAGATGGGAGAAGTTGGCATTTCAAGCTGAGTGTGAGCAGTTATGAGGGCACATTGGTAAGACATGGGCAGATAAGACATGGGCAGAAAGATGCTTCTGGTAGAAATGTGAAGGGAGGATTGAAATCTGGAGACTAGAGGCCAGTCGAGTGATTCTACAGGAGGTCAGGGCAGCTCAGGAGGGTCTGAATTTGGAAACAGTGGTGGGGTGAGAAGTCAGAGACAGACCGCAGGGAGTGGGGCAGGGGTGGGGGGAGATCAGGGAAGGTGGCAGTGAATGGGGATGGGGGACGGTCAGAGGAAAGCTGACTCTTTTAGGATTTCAGGTGGAGTTGACTGGAAGGATGGTGATGCCTTCAGACTGGATGGGGAGCTTGGGAGGAAAGCAAATTTGAAAAGAAGATATATTTTCTTGTAATTAAGCTGAGTTTGAGATAATTATGGCTCCAGGCATAGGTGCCCAACAAAAAGTTAGGAACTTGAGATTGGCAATTTGGAGGAGAGGTCAAGGTTGGAGGCAAGAATGCTAACACGATAGTTGAAATCACAGGAGTGGATGAAATGACCTAGAGAGAGGAAGTGGACAGAGGTGGAAGAGAAGCAGGGCAAGGCCCAAACCTTAGGGAATGCCCAGGATATGGACAGGGGTAAGAGATAGTTCAGGCATGAAAGGAAAGGGTAGAGAGTTGAAAGGAGCCCGACAATACATTAGCAAGACTGCATCCTGCCTTGAGCTGGGGAGAGAAGAATGAAAAATAAGGAAACTGTCAGATACGACAGGTGATGTTCTATCTGAGAGGCTGATTGCAAGAAAACTCTCACTGAAGTGACTGGGGCAGAATCCAAATTGCTAGAGGTTAAGATGAATGGGTGATGTGGAAGTGAGACAGTCAGGGCAGACTCTCACTCTTGAAAAGTTTGTCAGGAGAGAGAGAAGGAATGGTTACTGGAGGTAGCAGAGTAGAGAAGGAATTTTTAGTCAGTCAGGAGAACAGAAAAGAGAGGGAGATTATTTAATCACCTGGTTTCTAGAAAAGATGGCAGACTGTGAGACCGGTAGCAGGGAGAGAGGGAGAAGCTTAACCGAGACTCAAGGGAATCTTGAGAATAATAGTAACAGAGTCATTGTATGAATGAAATCTCAATCACACAGACATGCTTAATCCATTGCGGTCATTCTTGCAGTGGGCTCCGCATCTCTTCTTGAAGACTGGAGATTGACTAGTTGACCTGTGTGGACACAGAGTTTTGTGATTGTTGGCCTCTGCTGTACCTCACTGACATGGGATGAAAGGTGCCACACCCCAGCACCAAGAGCTTCCCCATAGATGATCTGGCTTTTTCATTTTGTTGTGTTTCCAAAACTAAGGGATAGCTCTATCATCCCAGATAGGCTTTCTCTAGCTCCAAAACTAAAGCCAAATAAATGTCTCCTTAGGACACAAAAGTACTGTAGAAGCCTGACCTGGAAATAACCATTTTCCTTCTATCACTATCCAGGGGAACAACTATGCTTTCTCCCTCATCCCTACCTCTGTCTAGATCTGGGTTTCTAGACTGCACTGTGGACCTATGGAATGGGACAGGAGAGTAAGGAGGGGTCAGGAAGCCTCAACCCCTTGCTATGCTTATTGGGTTCCAAAGACAGAAGTCTGTCCAGCCCCATGCTAAACACTAACAGATACAGGAGTGTTGGGTTTCTTGCCTTAATGAGACTTGCATGGAACTTGGAGAGTGTGCTGCACAGGTTGGTGAGAGAGAGCTCCCTGGGAAATGCAGCTGTGCTAGTTTTATGATTCAGAAAGGAGAGGCAAGTTTGGCGATGGCTAGAGTGGTTGAGGAAAACTTTGTGTAAGACCAGAGTGGGATGTTGAATGATGAGTAGTTTGTATAGATAGGTAAGAAATGCAATATTGCCCTGACCGGTGTGGCTCATTTGATTGGGTGTCATTCTGCAAAGCCTAAGGTCACAGGTTCGATTCTGTGGTTGGGGCACATGCCTGGGTTTCAGGTTCAATCCTTGGTCAGGGTGCATGTGAGAGGCAACCAATTGATGTTTTCTTGCACATCAATGTTTCTCTCCCTCCCTTTCTCCCTCCTTCCCCTCTCTCTAAAGATAAATATATAGAGTTTCGGTCAACACATAGGCATAGGTGGACGTAGCTTGCCTCTTCGTACAACCACATAACTAAAGTACAAGACACACCCACAATTGTCAGAAAATTAAACTGCGTAGAAGTCTGACCACCAAGGAAGTAGAGGAGTCACATTCATCCAGATGGGTAGGAAGGAAGATGTGGAGATGCAGAGGCCTGAAGATGTAGAACAGGTGGTCCCACACCCTTGTATGGTGGATAAAAATTGGGAAAAAATTCTCAGTAGCAAGGATTCCAGTCTCTCACCAGAACACCCAGCCCAGGGTTCCAGTGCCAAGAAGATAAGTCCCCATGATTTCTGGCTATAAAAACTAGTGGGGGTAGGGGCAGTGGGAGAAACTGCAAAATTCTCAGGCATCTCCTCTTAAAGGGCCCGCAGTAGACTTAGGACTTACACAGACTCATACCTTTTGGGCTCTAGCATGAGGGCAGCAGCTAGAAGGGCACCAGTGGCATATGGGGAAAAACTGAAGTATCTAGCATCAGGGTGAGTGCCGGGGTGGGGGGGGGACTTGCTCCTGGATAAAACCCCAGGGGCCAGACAGTGGCCATTTTTCTTTTTCTGAGCCCTCCCCTGCACAGAGACACAGAGTGGCAACATCAAATCTGAGACTCCAGCAACCTGGTTCACATGGGTTACCCCACCCTGGTAATCACTTAAGGCTCCACCCCGTCCAACTTACGAGGGGCTTTTCTACAATAGGCCACACTAGTAAGGGGTCAAAGCAGCTCTACTAATACATAGAAACAAACACAGGGAGGCTGCCAAACTGAGGAGATAAAGAAACATGGCCCAAATGAGAGAACAGAACAAAACTCCAGAAAAAGAACTGAACAAAATGGAGATAAGCTATCTATCAGATTCAGAGTTCAAAACACTGGTTATAGGGTATTCAAGTAACTCATTGGGGACTTCAATAGCATAAAGAGGACCCAGGCAGAAATGAAGGCTACACTAAGAAATAAATAAAATTTTACAAAGAACCAACAGTGGAGCAGATGAAGCCAAGAATCAAATCAATGATGTGGAACACAAGGGAGGAAAAAATATTCAATCAGGACAGCAAGAAGAAAAAAGAATCCAAAAAACCAAAGGTAGGTTAAGGAGCCTCTGGGACAACTTCAAATGTACCAACATTTGAATTCTAGGGGTGCCAGAAGTAGAAGAGAGAAAGAGTAAGAAACTGAAAACTTATTTGAAAAAAATAATGAAATAAAACTTTCCTAATTTGGTGAAAGAAATAGACATGCAAGTCCAGGAAGCACAGAGTCCCAACAAGATGGACACAAACAGGACCACACCAAGACACACCATAATTAAAATACCAAAGGTTAAAGATAAAGAAAAAATCTTAAAAGCAGCAAGAGGAAAACAGATAGTTACCTACAAAGGAGTTCCCATAAAACAGTCAGTTGATTTCTCAGAAGAAATGTTGCAGGCTAGAAGGGACTGGCAAGAAGTATTCAAAATGATGAAAAGCAAGGACCTACAACCTAGATTACTCTATGCAGCAAAGCTATCATTTAGATAAAGCTATCTAAAAAGCTATCATTTTAGCAGATAAAGCGCTTCCCAGACAAGGTAAAACTAAAGGAGTTCATCATCACCAAGCCATTATTATATGAAATGTTAAAGGGACTTAGCTAAGAAAAAGATTAAAACTGTGAACAGTAAAATGGCAATACATTCACAGCTATCGACAATTGAATCTAAAAAACAAACTAAGCAAACAAGCAGAACAGAAACAGAATCATAGATATGGAGATCATTTGAAGGATTATCATTTGGGAGCGGAAGGGGAGACTGGAGAAAGGATGCAGGGATTAAGAAGTTCAAATTGGTAGGTACAGAATAGACAGGGGGATGTTAAAAACAGTGTAGGAAACGGAGAAGCCAAAGAACTTACATGCACAGCCCGTGGACGTGAACTAAGTGGCGGGGGTAGGGGGTGGGTTTGCTGGAGTGAATGGGAGTACTAGATGGAGGGGGGTAAAGAGGGGAACATTGGGACAACTATAATAGCATAATCAATAAAATACATTAAGAAATAAAAATAAATAATAAAATCTCTTTAATAAAAGAAAAAATGCAATGTCATCTCTGGTTGGCCACCAATATGCTGGAAACGGCATGTCCACGAGACAATGAAAAGACTGGCCAGGCTGGAGGGGATTGTATTTGGGAGTGAACTGTGATCAGGTGGGGTGAACCTGGTTTATGGAGGGCTTCGAATACAAGGCTGAAGAGGGTGGACTTTTTCCTGAGAGTGCCTGGGAGCTACAGGAAGTTACAGGGAAAAGGCCACAGGAGGAAGTCGGTGTTGTGGAGAGAGAATTCTCTCTCCTTTCTGCTCAGTTTGGCTGTGAAGTGCTAATAGCCTCATGCAAGATATGCCGGCTGTGTTCTCTGCCCGTGTGGGACTCACCAGAAGACAGTCCTTCCTTCCTGTTTATCCTTGCTCTGTCAGGAAACCTGCCCCAGCAGCTTGGGGTTATTTCTCTAAACCACGCAGGATGCAGGTTATTGTAGAGCTGAAGGGGAAAAACCTGTTTTTCAGATTTTCTCTTCTCTTCTTTTCCCCCCGCACGTTGGTCTCTTGCCCTAAGCCCCTAAGGAGCTTGATAAAATTCCTCTTTGCATTTTCCTGATTCCCACACTGATTTTAATGAAGCCATCACCACCCACAGACGAGAGCCCAGTCCCAGGCTGGAGGTTGAGAGACCAGCTTCATTCCAATCTTTCTTGTCTTTCCTTCAGGGAAATGGCATTTGCCTCAGATAAATATGCACCGCCATTTAACAAGATAGCTGTCCGTCACAGAGCTCCTTGAAGAAACCCTAAAATAACAGTGATAGAACATGTGCCCCGCTGGTGGGATGCAAGTGCTGGTGGGGAGGAAGGTAGGGAGCAGAGAAAAGAGACACATTTTAATGTCAGCCTGACAAGAGTTTATTATACACATCAGTGCTTAAAATAATTACTTTTCTTAAATTATGAAAAAGGTGTTCTGGAGCCCTGCTAAACAGCAGCTGCACTGCCTTGCAGTCAATTTTGTTGGGGCCTCAAAAGAGACACCTTGCGTTTCCAGACCCGTGTGGGAATCTTGGCAGCAGGCAGTGAATGCACCCACTCTCTTACCTTCGAATTTTGAATTTCTGTTGAGATGCTTTGTGTGCCTTTGCTGTCCCGTTGGCTTCTCCAGTTTCTCCATTTCATGTCTTGGATTTGCTATTGCCCCCCCTACCCCCCCACCTCATTCTATCCTCTCACAGCCTTTGGGAGAAAATCCACAGGGCCACATGGTGGATGAGGGTGCCACCTGGCACCATTGTTTTCATTTTCTTTGAAAAATTCAGGCCCTTCTGAAATAAGCAGAAGGTACATCAGAGAACTGCCGAGGTGGTGGGGGGTGCGTGAAGACCTGGGAACCTAGATGTCCATTGTCCCACCCAGGTGGAGTTTTCTCATAGGAAGCTGACAATGCTGACGGCTCCGCTCAGTGAATTGGGCCAGTGTGTGGCCCCTCCTTCCAGCACCAGGCTTTTCGTTAGATTTCTGACTCAACACAGAGTTTAAAGAAGCTTTAATACCTTATATATACAGGTGAGGGCCGGAAGTGATTGTTCAGGACGCTGTGGTCACATGACCAACCATGTGACCATAGCCCCCCCCTCCCATCACAGATCTCCTGTTCTCCCCCTGAGACCCTTAATCTTACTTCCTTTTTATTTGAGACCTCCTTCCCCCCTTGGCTTCTGTACTTGCCAAAAAGGGCTGTGGTTGGTACGGAGCTAAAGGCAAATCCTGGTCTGATGGCTCTCCCATTCACGCCCATGGTGATATGGAGGATTATCCTCTGAGATTAAAGGTGGATTTTCCTCTAATACTCAGGAAGATGCTTCCATATAAAATAAAAGGCTCTGATATAGCTGCCAAGTGATTATTTTCTCATTTTGAAGCCCATGGTCTCTGGGGAGGGCATGGGAGGTGGGGAGGATGTGTTGCCTCCTCCACTGGCCTTGACCTGTCCTCTGGCCACCAAATACTCTCCTTGGCTCTGGTCCTGAGGTTTCTGTTTTTTTTTTTTAACTCCAGAGAACTGTGGTGTGTCTGACACTATTATCCTTTTTGCCTGCTAATGATGCTCTGATCCTCTTTTGGTCTTTGCCAAAATTTGGGTGAAAATCCATTTTCTTCTTCATTTACCCAGGACAAGGATGTTTGCTGTCAAAAACAAAACCAAGCCAGATTAGAGGGGAATTGGCAACCAGCTCCTCCAACCCCCAACAAAAGCAAAGAAATTGGAAGGGCAAACAGAACAGGCCTCTGCTCTTTGCCCAGTGTCGACTGGTTGGCACCATGTACGTGGCATCTCCAGCCCCTTTATTCACACTGGCCCTGGCTACCTCACACCTTAGGTGGTTTCTGGGCAGGAGTCATCCTCACCTGGCTGTCCTTGATCCTCACCTGCCCCCATTCCCAGGATCTAAGAGGGAACCCGGCCTCCCCAAGAGGGTCTCATTTCTAGACTGAACGGTCAGACCAGCTCAGCTTACCGCCTCCATTCCTGATGAGCTTTTTTTTTTATTTTGAGTGAATCATCACGTATATATGAGGTCTGTCTAGAAAGAGTCCAGCCATTGTTAATATAATGAAAATGGTTTGCCCAACTTTAATGTCACCTGATAGCCAAAGGGAGTGGACTGGAATGTGCCTGCGTGAACAATGACGACTTCACTGTACTAGTCAGTGGGGGTGATAGATGCCATTGAGTGAGCATGTGTACTCTGCGGCCATCCCATTCAAAATGAACGAGTGATTAGAGCAACGAATCTGAATCACATTTTGTGTGAAGCTTGCACATTCCTCCTCAGAAACTATTCAGGTGATTCAGAAGACCGCAGCTATAGGCAGCTGGTGATTGGCAGCTTCATCATGACAATGCGCCTGCTCATGCATCATGTCTCATGCAGCGTTTTTTTGTGAAACATCAAATCACCCAGGTGACTCAGCCCTTTACAGCCCAGATTTGTTGCCCTGTAAGTTATGGCTTTTCCCAAAACTAAAATCACCTTTGAAAGGGAAGAGATTTCAGACCATTGATGAGATTCGAGAAAATACGATGGGGCAGCTGATGGCAATTGGGAGAACTGGGTGAGGTCCCAAGGTGCCTACTTGGAAGAGGACTGGGGCATCATTGTCCTGTGTACAATGTTTCTTGTACCTTGTATCCTCTTTAATAAATGTCCCTATTTTTCATATTACGTGGCTGGATAATTTATGGACCGAGTTTGTATTTCTGCAAGCACTTAGAATTTGTCCCCAGGTTCTTTGATTGTGTGGGTGTTGGATGTCTACAATGAAAGAAATTGAGAACATTAAAATTCTTGAGCACTTCATTCCCATCCAGAGGGAGTGAAGAACAGCCTTTGGACAGCAGAGCCTAGTTTCCAGCGAGCTCCCGAGCGTGTGTCATCTCCCTGTAGACTTATTTTCAGTTTCCAGGCAGCTGCAGTTGGAGTGGACATCGGTCCATGCTGAATGATTTTCCACCAACGCTCCACTGCGCGCCACGTGCCAATGCAATGCTTTGGCTGTGTATTGGGCCGCCCCCACTCATATAATTTTGTGGGCAACATTTTGGACAGGTGGTTAAAGTGGGATGTTGTGTGTGATTATTTTCTTCATATATTTACATTGAAAGTAGCCAGGTTACTGATAGGGGAATTTGGTGGAATCTTTTTCTATCAGAATCCCAGGTTGTATTTTAGAACCTTGTTTTAGTAAAATTAATGTGATCTGTCTTGCTATAAAACATAATTCTGGTGTTTGGGGGTGTGAGCGAAGGAAAGGGGCTGTTCGGAGGGAGTCCCCCTGCCCCTTCGGCAAGGGGCTACGGCTCCCAGAAGGCAGTGAGAATGGTGAGAAGATTGAGTTTGCCCCGCATCTCTGCTAATGGTATGGGGCTCAGGTAAACAGCAAGTTAATGCACTTCCCAGATATGTGCAGTTCAGCAGCTGTTACAAACTACAGTGAACAGAGAAAAAAATATTATAAAGGAAGAGGAAAGAGAGGAAGAGAAGGGGAGGGAGGTCTGCAGCGCAAGCAGGAAACAACAAGGATGAGGTGCAGTTTTTCAAATCCAAGTTCTTGTATCTGGGCATGATGGCAAATGCATGTGTCTTAGGAACTCATCTGGAAAAAGCCAATCCGAGGAAGCCCTGAAGGTGACCAAGGGCAGCCACGTGGACGAGACTTGTCGTTCCTTAGAGGCTGGTTGTGTTGTAGAGCAGAACAGAGCAAACAGCATATAGAGATATATGTATGTGTGCTTATGCCTGTTTTGAGAGAGTTAACATCATGAACTTAAAAACTTGCCATTACTACTAAGTTAAAATTTATGTATTTTCAAGGGAGCGGTAACAAATTACAGCTTGTCAGTGAATTGCAAGACCCTTTATAAACTGGCCCCTGGTCTTATCTTTTTAACTTCATCTATTTCTGTTTTTACTGGACACCCGACACTGCAGGAAAGCAGCATGGTTTGCTGTGCTGAAGTCATATTTTTCTTTCCCTCTGATCGCAGGCTCTGCCTCGTACCTCCCCACCCCCTCTCACCCTCCTCCCGGTCTCCCTGGCCTTAGCAGGCAGCAGAGGGGCTGCCCTCCACCCCCAGGGTTGCAGAGCCCCCTGCAGCCCCTTGCACAGACCTCTGTTGGGGCCTGTGCCCCGCTGCCTTCTTATTATTTGATTCCTCTCTGTGTCTCTCTGGAGTTTCAGTGCTGGAATATAGGAACAGGAGGGACTACTTTTTTCCTCTGTCAGCTCCAGTGTCTCAAATTGTTTCCCTAATACCATAAAAACTCAAAGGCTGGCTGAGTGAGGCGGTGAGTGAGTGATAATGTGTTACAAAGTGGAAGAGTGGAGGGATGCCCAGAATGCCTTCCTCAGTGGCACCACACGGAGCCCCTTGTAGGGATGGCTCTGCTGTCCTTATCTATCATGGGCCCAGGTGGCTTTAGCTGTAGTGAGTGTTTCAAGTTGCCCTGAAGGAAGCCTGCCATGCTTTTTATGGGCTTAGAGGATTTCAGAAGCAGATTGTGTGTGTGGTGTACAGGGTTGGGTGGAATGTTAAAGGTACCAAATTGACTCCTCAGAAGACAGTGGTTGTTGCCAGCTGCCAAGGACGGTATAAAGTGGAAAACCCTGTTAGGGCCCTGGGAAAGCTCTTGTGCCGATGTCATTTCTGGTGGGAGTGAAGACACCAGTTTCGCACACTGATGAGGGCTGGATGCAGTGGGGGGTGGGGCTGTGCAGTTGAGTGGGTAGCACGGGGTGATTCTCTGGTTCTCAGGGATGGCCAGGCATAAACTGGGCTGTGTAGGGGATGCTGCGGCTGGGTCTAGCCCATGGAAGGCATGGGTCACAAGATTAATTAATGACTGCACTTAGCTAACTAGGCTGTTTGTGGCTAAGATGAAATGGTTGCCTGTGTTTTCCTTCTAAGTAGTGGAGGACTAATCTCTGAGACTCAGGGGCTGTGCTAAAAGGAGGTGGGGAAATAGCTGTGGGCAATGCAGAGAGGTCCCCGCCCTCTAGGGGCTTGCAGGCTGATGACACAGAGAGATGGCTATCAAACAATCCCCGGACAAATGGAACATTGCAAAGGCGATGGGGACAATGAGGGAGAGAGAGGTCCATGGTGAGATTCAGTGGTAGGGGTTTTGACCTGGTCTGGGAGGTCAGGGGAAGCTCCCTGGGGTCGGGATGCTTAAGCTGAGATGTGAGGGAGGGAGAGGAGATCTGGAGCAGAGGGAGCTGCAGGAAGAAGCCTAGTGCTGTCCTTTTTTCATGCGATAGATTTCTTCGAGATATTTAAGTCTGTGCTTCTGTTTGCCGGAGGATAACTTAGGAAATGAAATTGAACTTTGCTTAGCCTTGGACCTCATAGGTCCTTGAGGTCATCACTCTCTCACAGGTGCGTGTTAGGAGTTGAATTGCGTTCCCCATGAAGATATGTTGAAGCCCTAACCCCAGCACCTCCGAGCATGACCTTACTTGGAATGGGGTCTTTGCAGATGTAATTAACTTATGATGCAGTCATGCGGGTGGGCTGCTATCCAATAGGATTGGTGCACGTATAGAAAGGGGATATTTGGATGCAAAGACAGGCACAGGGAGAAGATGGCCGTGAGAGGGTGGAGGCAGGGATTGGTGCCACAAGACAGGAAACGCTGGGCCTGCCAGAAGCTGGAAGGGCAAAGAATGGTCCTGTCTCAGAGGCTTTGGAGGGAACACGGCCCTGACAGCACCTTGATCTCAGACTTCTGGCCTCTGGAACTGCACGAGAACCGATTTCTGTTGTTGTAAGCCACCCAGTTCGTGGTTCTTTGTTATGGCAGCCCCAGGAAACTCAAACACTGAGGAAGGGGAGAGAATGAAGGCTTGCGTTGAAGATTAAAGATAATATATTTATACTCTGAACAAGGCCTGGGACAAAATAGATGCCCAGTGAACAATAACTGATGTTATCTCACTGGGTGGAAAACAGGGATGGACTCCATTTTGTGTTTTGGGTTGTCTGTTATTTTTGTTTTTGAGAAAACCGGAAGTACTCAAGGTTAAATTGGGTTGCCTTATATGTATATAACTCTGGTAGCTACGCGTCTCCATGTTGAAAGAAAATGCCCCTCCCAGTCCACTGATGGTGAGGTCTTCAGCCCTTCACCAGAGGACAGAGCTCTACAATGCTGGTGCCCTGGGAGGTGGGTCACAGCGATACACTAACAGGTAAATGACTGATGCCCTGATCCTTTTGGGGGCAGTTTTGATCTAGAGAGAGGAGAATGAAGAGCTTACCAGGGCGATAAAGGCCTGACATATACAAGAGGCATTCCAGAAGGGAAAAGCACAGTGAAAAAAGCCAGTTTTTCCCACCTAGGACGTTACCCCAGGTATGGCCCCAGATGAAAACATTGGTCAGGACTGCTCTCCATTCCTATTTAAATCTAGGTGGATAGAGGTCCGCCTTTGACATTGGTGGTTTAGAAAACATCTGGATTCTCAGAGACATTGATGGGTCTTGTCTCCTCCCTTGGTATCTAAAATTGAGGAATAACCACCTCGAATCACACACAAAAGTGGAGAAACCTGCAATGGGGAGTCTCCCCCTGAGGATGGGTGCGGAGATCAAGCTGGTGAGGAGGCTTTGATGTCAGGTGGCCTGGGGTTGTAGTCCCAGCCCTTGGACATAGGAGTCGCCGGTTCTCACTGTCAGTTACCTCATCAGTGAGGTCGGGATGATGATACCCGCCCCGACAGCAGTTCCTGTAGTGATGACCAGGTGCGAGGATGTCTGTGAGTTGCCTAGCTGGTTGTTGGATGTGTTCATTCTGAGCTGTGGGCTTTATGCCTCCTGCCGGCTGTTCTTCAGAGTCTAGGTTGTTTTTCCCCCGCTCTATTTTTTTCTAGCTTTATTGAGATATGATCGATGGAAATGGTATATGTTTATGTTGTACAGCATTATGATTTAGTATCCATATATTGCATACATTATGAAATGATTACCACCATCAAGTTAATGAACACATCCATCACCTCACATAGTTACCTTTTGTTATGGTGAGAACACTTAAGATTGACCGTCTTACCAAACATCAGGTGTGCGACACTATGCTATTAATCGTGGCCACCATGCTGCGCCTGAGGTCGCCGGAGCGTGTCCATCATACAGCTGACAGTCTGTGCCCTTGCCAGCTGCTGCCCACTCCCCCAACCCCTAGCAGCCACCATTCTCTCCGTGCTGGGAGTCTGACTTTTTTAGATTTATGTATAAGCAAGATCACACAGTGTTTGTCTTTCTGTGTCTTGATTTATTCAACTTATTCTAATGTCTTCCCTGGTTCATCATGTTGTCACAAATGGAAGGACTGCCTTCTGTTTTATGGCCAAGTAATATTCCATTGTCTAAATAGCACATTTTCAAAACCCATTCATCTGTAGATGGACATTTAGGTTGTTTCCATACCTTGGCTGTCTAAAGCATCTAGTTCTGGGCTTGGTCCCATCAGCACTTGATTAATGACTGTTGAATGAGACTCAGCCCGTGTTCTGCAACAGTAGTATCCAAATTGTGATTTTTTTAGTAGTAGGGATTCCCCTCCACTTTTCTTTCTCAAAATAAAGCTCTAGGGGAACCCCAGCACATGTAGTAAATTTTAGAGGAGCTTCTCTTACCGAGAGCAGGGCAAAGACCGCCTCTCGTTTTCCTCATTAGACACGAGTCTGGAAGGAGCATTTGAAAACTTCACAGTGAGAGTAGAGAGACTGAAAACTCTGCTGGAACGAGAAGGAGTGCCTGCTTTTTGTTCCTATTTTTCAGGAAGTCAGCTCTTACTCTTAGGTAAAAATCTTACTATTTCGCCATCCTCGTAAAGGTGGAGCCCGTGGGGCCTCAGCGTCTGTGTGATTGCTTGTTGCCCCCTGGTGAGGGTCGTGGTACGGTCCACAGTGCCAGTTTCCTTCCCTCCTGAAATGTGTTGTGTGGCCAGGAAACAACTTGATTAGAAGCTCCTGGAGGGCAGAGGGACCGCATTTGGAATCGGAATCTCCAGAGCACCCTCCATTTGAAGGACAAACAAAGGCCCTCCATTTATGGAACCGATTCTTCTTTGGATTTGCATTTGTTGTCAAAAATAGAAAGCTCTGCTTGTCCCTGTAAAGATTCTTTCCTAGAACATTTATTTTGTTTTGTTTTTTAAGAGACAATAATTGGGCTTCTGTCACATTCTTTGGAAAATTCTTCAACTATGCAGCCTGTTAACTCTCAACAAAACATTCATATTCTTTCATCCATATGCTCACAGAAGATAAAGCTAAAATAGCTTCATTTATAGTACAAGTATTAAAATGACAAATATGTCTCCAAATAGCAAATGATTGGAATGGTGCAGATGTAAATTCCTCCAAGATTAGGAGGCATTATTACTGACCGCATTATTATTCCGTCTGTCCATCCATCCATCCATCCATCCATCCATCCATCATTTATTGACAATGCACTTGTTGCAAGCATGGACACATATCTGCATAAAAAAAGGCCAAGGAAGTCATTGCAGGAAGCAGCACATAGTATTTCAGATTATTATCATTTTGCATCCATTTAATTTTACTCATTCTTTTTAGGATTAAATATAGAAAATAAAAATCCTGCATGTGCTTTTCTTAGCAAATCCTGAAGTGACTTTTCTGTAATAAAACATGACTTGGGGTCTCTAAGTTTCCCACAGCCTGCCATTCTGGTGTGGTGACATAGCCTTTGCCAGAAGACCGACTTGACGCTCGGTAGCGATCCTGCCAATTATTCTCCGGGCTGTTCGTTACCCTCTCTGAACGACGGGCATCAACACATTAGTCTTATAGATGCTTTGTGAGAATTTATTGCCTGGTGTGGTATCTGCATGTGTGGATACTCAGTAAGTGGCAGTCTCTTCCTCTTCCCTTTAATTTGACAAGATTACAAGCAAGATGACAACAGAGTTTTCAGAAACCTTGATAATCCAAGGACAAGGGTGGATTTACAATTGTGAGCACACAAAACAGAGTTGATTCTTGCATTACTTATTTAGTGTATTCTTCTCCATATGAACAACTGTAAATCTAGCATTGCCCAGCCCTGTACAGTTCAGGGCTGTATTTTAAGATTCTCTTGCAAGTCCTGTGCTCAGCATTAAGAGACTATAAAATGGGACTTAGGAAAACCAGGGGTCAATGACCTTATCTACTAATGCAGCAATTCTCAACTTTTTTTATTTCATGGCACACATAAACTACTTACTAAAATTCTGCAGCACACCAAAAAATATATTTTTTGCTGGTCCAACAGAAAATAGGTGTAATTTTGATTCATTTACACCAGACAGCTACTATGTTGGCTGTTGTCTTTTTTTTTTTTTTACTTGACAATTAAGGGAAAAGAGGTCAGTGCCCCAGACTAAATCAGCTATTGCATGTTTTAAGAATTCTTGCATCACACCAGCGTGCTGTGGCCCACCGGTTGAAAACCCCTGTACTAATGTATAGTGTATGGTCAAGTTACCACACTTGACCTTTAGTCATTCTTGGCTCCTTCTTAAGCTCCCATTCTACCATCTGTAGATGGGAGCATGGAAGGCCCCCCTTACCCCCAGGACAGCCGTGTGGCACAGATGACACGATGGAATGAAGTATTTTGAGGCTTCCGAATGCCCGGGACTATCATCACTATCATCGCTCTTTGGGCGTATCCAAATTAAATTTCAGTTCCTTGCTCGGCATTGTTTTTGGAGGCGTATCTTTTTACTCCACGTTTATGGCAAACTTGGTTTCTCGGTCTGTGGAGCTGGGCTCTGTGTAACTCCAGGGACCTGAACTGTTGTTGCACTCTTAGGATATAGTTTTATGTGGGGAGAAGCAGCAGCCTTCATTTCACCTGCTTAAAATTCTGGTTGCAGAAAAATTTGGCTCAGACTCTCCAAAATAAACTCACCTTTGGGTTGAGTCCAGGAGTGGAAAATTTTAGCTGGAAACAATGGCTTGTCAGAAAACACAGGGGTGATGACAACCTGGGGCATATGTGCCCATCACAGAAGGGTTTGTGTAACCCAGCACACCACCCCCAGCCCTCCCCGAGTATAAGTTACAGGCCCAGTGGAAAGAGGGAGGCAGGAAAAATCTTGGAAACTGTCTGTTTTTTTCCATTGTCAGACCAACCTCAAGGCTTTGGCTTCTAGAGTGATGGGTGGGCTTGCTTTCATTTTGCGGGTTTGATAGCATTTCACCGTGTAATTATTCCTCTCAGCTGAATGTCCTTTGACTTGATGGTGGTATAGGTAGCATTACCAGACATAATTCCTATAATCCATGAATGTCAAAAGCAGGTACTTATTTTCAGGTCAAATGCTGCTGATCTGATTAAGCCTCCTGTCTTGCCTCGGAGCTGAGGATAATGAGTTTGTCCGGTTCAGTGGCTGGTGGAGGCCAGGGGCTCTTCGAAGAGGCTTGTGAGGCCGGGTGCTGAGCTTTTACAACCACCAGATGCATCCAGTGAGATGTGTGCTTTGGAGCTTGTGTCTGGCTCTCCCTCCTGTTCACTCTGGTGCTCAGGTCCTTCTAGCAGACAAAGCAATCTCTGGCCTTCTTTGAATTTCCCATTGTTTGAGGACTAGAGACCATTTTTACCAGGGATTTCACCTGGAAAGAAGCGTGTCCAGGTGAAAGCAATGGGGGCCACGCTGGCGGGTAGGAAGAGAAAGAATGGAAGCTCTGGGGGAAAGGATTCGGAGTTGATGCTGGCACAGGAATGCCACAGGGCTCGTGGGAGGGAGGAGCTTGGACAGCTGCTGTCTTAGTTGGCAAGAGAAGGAGGCTATGAAGTGAAATATTACACAGAATAGCCCTAGACTCTCAACGGGAAACTTTTTTCCCCCCTTCTACAGAAAGAGTAAATTCACAGTAACGGTAATGAGAAACGGAGGCTGTGAACATGCCTGTTTTTCTTTGTTCTCATCTTCCCCCTCTTTTTCCTGATTTCTCCATGCCCTTGTTTCAGGCCTCGTCCTGTGGGTCTGCTAGATCAGTGGGACTTGAAGCAGGATCTGTCACCTGGTCTGGAAAGTCAGACACCTGGAAACCTGGACTCAGTCCTTTCGGGAGTTGGACTAGAATCCAGAATGATCTTTGCTCTTGTTTCTGCTTTGAATTAAGTTTGCCGGTGTCCCAGTCTCTGCCTGTCTCATCCCAGCCGTGTCTTCTCTCCTGTTCCTGCTGTGGTAGAACTGGGTGTTGGCTGCACGACAGGTCGGCCCCGCCCCAGTGAGTTAAATTCCAGCAGAAAGAAAATGGGAACCCCTGTCTTCCGTGAGAGAACCTGAGAACACGGCAGGTGATTCATAGGTTGGAAATTTGATCATCAGTAGCAAGAAATACCCTTTATTTGAACTGGGTCTTTCGTTACCAGAGTGCATTCCCACTTTGCACTCCCGTGAGGAGGAACATGGGCTGCAGGTTGTTCAGTGATTTGCTGAAGATCCAAACCCAATAAGTGATGATAGACCGAAACCTGTTTCGCCTTTTACAGGTCAGTGGGAAATTTGAATCGTTTTTTACCTTTTACTTGGGAACTAGCTCATCCCCCGTTCCCCTCCCAGGCCCGGGTCCTGGCCAGCTGTAGACTTCTGTGACTTTTGGGCTGCGTGTCCCTCACAGACCAACAGATATGACATCTGAGTCTACGGGAGCCGGCCTCTGATGAGCGCAGTGGGAGTGCCTCGTAGATTACAGGTTGTGATTTCGCATGCGCGTCTTCCTGGATTAGGGCACGGGTCCCAGAACATTCCGGACTGCACCTGGCACAGGCCTGTGCCCAGTGCCCGCCTCTTAAACGTGGAGGCTGCTGCATCGCTTCTATTCATCAAGACGGAGGCCTAGCCACGACTGGAGTTGTTATCAAACATCTGAAGCTGCTGGAGAGGCAGGAAGGGTGAGTGGATAATAACGCCTTGTATTCCCGTACGAAGCATTCTATTTTCTAGAATCATTTAAACATTGATTATCTCATTCTAACTTCAGAACAGCCTTTATTTTCTCCATTCGGCAGATGGGGGAAAAATGGAGATGAAGAATTTGTCACTTGCTCAAGGTCACAGGACAA
>PVKM010014008.1:0-29553 GCA_004027735.1 Carollia perspicillata
ATACAATTATTTTAATTTAATTTTATTGTTGTTCGAATACAGTTTTCTCTATGTTGCTGCCACCACTTTTCCCTGCCCCACCCACCCCCACTTCCCACCCTAAATCCCACCCCCTTTGGCATCATTGTAAAAAACTTTTCCATGGCATTCTCTCCAGGTCACCACATATGTGTACAGTAGTTTATTTATTCAGTCTTAATTTTTAGAAATTTCTGATTCTTTGCTGACATAAGCAATGCTTTATGAACAATTTTGCAATAAAGCACTGTTTTACAGTTCTTTCTTAGAAGTGTATTTCCTAGGCTAAAGCACTTACAGATTTTGAATGCTTTTTAAAAAAATGTTTATTGTTCAATTACAGTTGTCTGCATTGCTCTCCCCATGCCCTGCCCACCTCGCCTCTCCCGCATTTAGTCCTCACTCCCTGCCCCCCGCATGTCTGCGTCCATGGGTCCTTGCTATCTGTTCCTTGACTTGACTGAAGCTTCCCCATTTTCCCTGTTATCCCCCTTCCCCCTCCCCTCTGGTCACTGTCAGTTGGTTCTGTATTTCCATGTCTCTGGTTCTGTTTTGCTCGCTTGATTGTTTTGTTGATTAGGTTCCACTTACAGGGGAGATCATATGGTATTTGTCTGCTTTCACATCACTTGTAGGAAAGTTTCTCCCATTTTATACTCTAGTCACCACACCAGAAAGCCGGCTTTCCTGGTCTTCAATAACAATGGTTTGTTAGCATTGTTATTACAATAACAATGGTATGTTACCATTTTAATTTGTTAAAAGTAGTAGTTTTTACTATTGACAGCTAGATTTCTGTTGTATTTATAATTAATTATAAGGCAAAATGACACCAGGGAAAGTAATAAATGGAATTTTTAAAATGCGTTAAAGCTATCTCTCCATCTTCATTACATAGTTTCATCTAGAGAGTTTTCAGGGAAGTTTGAGATTACAATGAAGAGCTACAGGAAAAACAAGAAATAAAGCAAAATAGACTGTCTAAATAAACTTAGGAACAGATTTAAGAGAGACAAAGCAAGTCCAGGGGAACATATCCCAGAGTTTTCCAATAGGAAAAGGCATTGAACGAGTAGAAATCAGTGACTTCATAAAAGAATTAAGGAAAAACCCCATAACTGCTGTATCCTAGGTTGTTTGGATGAAGTTAATATGGCATTAAGGGGTGCTGCTGTGTAAATAAGAAACTCTAAATAAAGCATATTAGGAAATATAGCCTAGAGAAAATCAACTTTCTTCCTGATTTTTATATCAAATGTTTTTATATTATTACCCAATCGGACTTATTTCTGATCTGGGTTTAGCGTTTGTACTGTTTTAGTTTCTCTGGCATTGATCATCTCCCCAGATGAGTAAATTCTGAGGCTGAAAAGCCTGAGTAATGAAAGAGCATGCTTTCCTAACGCCCATGAACAGGGATTTCGAGCAAAACCCTTAGAGATTTGAAACACTCACTGCCTACATTAGCTTGTTAATGCACTTACTAAAGAGGCTTTATCACTCTGATGTTAATCTCATTATCCAGGAAATAAATTCTGATTGTTCTTTTAAACATTCCCTCTATCCCTTTTCTAAAAATATGATGCAAATGATTTCTTCAGTGTTATTACGAAAATTAATTTTGAGAAGAATATATTATAAACATTGCCCTTTTTTAATGTGGCATTTTTTTAATGTTTGTGCAACTATTTTATTTTATTTCATTATTATTTTTAATCATTTTTATTATTATTCTATTACAGTTGTCCCAAATTTTCCCCCTTTGCCCTCCTCCACCCAGCCCACCAGAGGGGTGGGGGAGGGGGATAATGGTGGAAAGAAGGGGAAGGGACTAGACAAAGAGCATGTATGCATTCATGTATGACCCATGGACATGGATAGCAGGGTGGGCATTACTGCAATGCATGTAATATGGCACTGGTAATGTAGGGCATAACTATCTAAAATGACTACTTTGAATAAAAAATTATATTTTGATGATGTAAGGCCTGTGCTCGATGAAGCTAAATGGCCTCTAATTCTATCCCGTGAACTGCTAAGACTTTATAGACTGTATCTACTGGGGCTGTTGATGCCATCACCTCAGATACTCAGGATTTGTCTGCACGGGCCTTAGTAAATAGCTCTTTTAATTCATTTGTAAAATATTGGCATCAGCATATCTTCCAGGCTCCCACTTTTTAATGTATTTGATATCTGTCTTCTTTATGAATTTATTAAAATTAGTTATTTTATTTAAATTAGATACCATTTTAAATCAAATTTTCTTATTGGACATAAACACACTATGCTTTTCTTGCTTCTATCAATAAAATGGATAAAGAAACTTTTTCCCTAAAGGTATTCCCAGATAATCAGCACGCAATAGTAAATGAAGCAGGCCTCTTGACCTATCTGTTTCACCTATTAAATGTTCAGTTACTTATCACTCATTCCCTCTCCTATTGCAACAAATACTACTGACTGCTCTCAGAAGCACCGCACAGTCTTAATTGTGGTTAGAGGGATAGAGAAATGCATATTGTGATCGTAATTACAGAGAATACTATGAATCCATATACCTTTTCTTTACATTGTTCTTTTAAAGTGTTTAATATTTCAAGACATTTCTAAAATGCATGTATTGCCACATATGACTATTACAAGTTAAAATGAAATCATCAGATGCCAGAATACCACATTGCCTTATTGGATTCAAATATTTTGATTCTTTTGAAAGAAAGTTATGAAAGCATCTTAAAGTAACTATAGTCTTAAAATTATTATCTCTTTATTTATAGACAGGTGCTCCTCCATTTTTTTCATTTGTTTTCTACATAATTTTTGTCCTTGATTTATATTACTTTCTGTATATTATCTTTTCATATTGTTAGGAAATATTTCCAGGTTTCCCATCTTTTGCAAATTTTATCCACAATCTTAAGGTAAGATTTAAGTAATCTTGAATTAGTGACCTCTTTCAAGCATCCTACATTCCGTAGCTTGTTAGCCATTCCTTTGCATGTACTTGTCTTTATAAACACTTTTCTTTTAATACCTTAATTCTGTTCTTTCCTTTCCCTTTCTATTAGAAAAAATAACATATGTAATTGCTATTAAATGTTAGTAACAATCTGAGCCACTCACATGGACTTTCCCATTAATACTTAATTATATGATGACATCAATTAATTCCTTTTTAATGACAACTAATAGCACTAATAAAAGGGAGAATTTACAATGACAATGTTTATTTTTATTATATTTGAAATAGAAAGTAAAAATAAAGTTAAAGAATCATTTTTTATATTTAAAATGATTACACAGGAGGTCATTAATTGAAATGGGTAAGTCATTAATTGAAATTAATAATTCAGTGAATTTATAACACTGAGTTAATTACATGTCTTCCACTCATTGGCTCATGTGCTTTCATGAACTTCATGATGTGGTAAGCACTCAAAAACATGTGTAGAATTAATGATTATGAATTCTTTCCCACATCCCAGTTACCCCATACCTCAGTTTTCTCACTTTTTTACATGCCACCTAGGCCCGAGTTGAAGAATTTATCAATGCAATAGGCTTTATGGCAAAATCACAATAAAAAATCAGATATAACCGATTTCAGATCAGTTGTTACATTAACTTTTATTTCAGGTTTACCAAGAGCATTTCGTGCCTCTGAGCTCGTAGAAATGCATCATTAGAGCTTTTATAAGCGTGCAAGTCAACTGAAAATAAAACCTGTGCCTCCATCCCAGTCACTGTTCATTGGGAGGAACTCTCGCGAGAGGCGCTGCTGTTTCGAAGTCCTGGGCGCTCGTCCCATTTATTTCCCTATGTTACCAGTCAGTCATGTATTCCGCGATTCTGTATTGAGTGATTCAGGGTGCCAGACACTGTGTTAGACTGGAGTGAAAACAAGGTACCTAAGTGTTTATATGTGGGGGAAAAGAGACAACTCAGTGGATGATAAAATAGTGAATTTTGGGTAACTATTTGAGCTCGGGCTGTTACAGGATCATTGAGGAGTGCTATCAAAATGTGGTCCCTAGACCGGCAACATCAGAGTTGTCTGCAAACTTGTTAGAACTACAAATTCTCAGCCTTCGCTCTAGATCCACTGAGCCAGAACACTTGAGGGTGGTATCCCGAAATCTGTTTTCACAAGCACTCCAGATGATCCCAGTGCACGCTAAAGTTTGAAAACCCCCAACATAGACTTCTGGGTTGGAAAGAAGCTTCTGGGTCAGAGAAGGCTGTGCATGAGCTGAGCTCTAAAGCAGGCGTACCCCAGGGGAACAGGTTCCCCGCAGAGGAGGGTTGCCCTTGGCGGACTGGAAAGTGAGAGAGGGCACGAGGCGTGGTAGCACTCTGCCAATCTCTGTACCAGGTGTGTTATAAAGATTATGTCTGTGGCCCCCGATCCATGGAACGCGTGTGTGATGACTCCTCCGATGATGGTGCAACAGTGGAGAGGTTAGAAACAAAGAAAAAAAGACATGTGCCCAAGGTCCCAGAGTGGATCCATGTCAGAACCAGAATCTGGAATGAGTTTCACCGGCTTAGTAGCTCGCACTCCCTGCCCTGCCACTTCACCTGTTGACAGAGACAGTTTTCTCTGCCACAGAGCTATGGTCATCAAGTGACGTGCTGTCCTTGAAAGTTATTTTGAAGCACCAAAAAACCATGTCAAATATGTTTCTGATTACTTTGGCATTCTTACCAGATAAGAAATCTTGATGAAAAATTAGGATATTTCCACTAATTCAATGCTAGAATGGCACTTGTTTTTATGTGTGGAAATAGCATGTACATTGCTTTTTTTTCTCTCCATTTTTCAAGATGAAAGTGGTGTCCTGGATGCATTTATTCAGCATATACTTTAGTAAACATCTTACAGATGCCATGTTGCCAGGGTCTAGAACATGGAATAAGATAAATGTGTTTTGTGTTCACATGGAGATTATAACAGTGAATTATATTTTTCAACAATAGTCTGTTGTTATTGTGATTGATGTTATTGTACTCTGATGCTATTGTGATTGTTGCTTTTTCAATTTGGTCAGAATTAATCTCATCCACAACAGCTCTCTGGGTTTGGCCTTGGGTTTAGAAGCAAGTGCAGGCCTATATTTCTCCTCCCATCCCAGCTATTGCTCTGAGTAATTCTTTTACTTAGGACATCCCCTTCTTGCAGAGAGTCTCTTAATTAAATTAGTGTTTTTTGAGAAAAAAATAGAGATAGATAATTTTAGTATTCAAAAGTAGGTTACAGTATTTTTACAGAATTAATTCTTGCTTTTTATTGTTCATAAGGAGTGAAAGTGAGTAGAGAGAAAAATTTTCACAGACAATTGAAACCTATTAAATATTAACTCTTTTCTAGGCTCGGTCAGGTATTAATCAGCAATTAAATGAATGAAATGCACAGTTACTGATAAAATTGTAATGTCTGCTGGTTTCTAGAGAGAAGACAGGCTAATTCTGAAGGAAATGAAGGTTTGGATAGAACAGTTTGAAAGAGATTTGACAAGGGCACAGATGACAGAGTCAAATTTGCAGGATAAATATCAGGTAATGTATGAAAAAGGGATTTTGGTTGCTAAAACCTTTTCATGAGTAAGATTTATGTATGCCATTTGTCTACGTTTAATCTTTCCAATGATATTAATGAAAAAGTCTGTAAAGGAATGAGGTGCATTATCTTGTTTGCATGTCATTTAATAATTGTATTTCCAGGTAAATAAGTAGTTTTAAATTGTGTGGGTTCACACTTATGTTTAGCTCTGAGGTTTCATAACTTTCCAGACCTCAAAGTTCTATAAATGACCCAGAAGAATAAATATCTAGTTCTTTCAGAACTTATAATTTTGTAGATGTCATATAACAACAACAAAAACAGTCCACCAAAAAATGACTTCAATGCCAAATTGGAAATCACTATTGAATAAGCTGAACTGAAAAAAAGATTACACTATGAATATTTGGAGTGGGCCCATGAATGGGATCAGTTTCTATGGTGACCTGCCTAGTTCAAAATGACTAAATTCCCATTGAGGCCAGCGGGTGGTTGTTTCCTCAGTCTAATTACATTATTATTAACTGGATTTGGCTTCCAATTTCTACTTCCAGTGCACAAAATCATAAAATAAGTTTTCCAATTAAACTGTCATTTATTCTATACAGCACTAACTTCTCTCCTATTTAAAATAATATTGCATTTTAGTAGTAAAGCTATAATATTTTCTAGTCTATATTATATTACAACCATTTTGAACTTTATTTTTTATTGTTGACACTTTTACAGATGACCCTCTTTTCCCACCTCCATCGTTCATTTTTGCTACAAAAAAGGTAGCATAATGTGACTCCACATGACAAACCCTAAAAAATTTAGTATTGCATTGTTGTGTGATTTCATATATTCACATCTATGAAGCATGTTTGCATTTAGATGGATGATGCCATCAACCTTGTATTTGATGAACTTGGCAAAATGGACAACATGTGCTTATATGTAGTATATGCTTTTTTGCTTTGAAATTCAATGTAATATTCCCCCCCAAAAAATACAATTTTCTGGGATGCGTGACACTTAAAAAAATGTTAAACCAGTTCATTGAGAATAGAAATGCAAGGACAGAGTTAATATATTTATTTAGTCCATTAGTGAGTTTTAATTTTAGCAGAAATTATTAAAAACTAAATTGCAAGTTGCAAAGTTACCTGTTCTACAGATATTATTTTGTACAAGAGAACCAAAGGATGAGAGAGTATGAAACAGAAATACTCCTCTAGGGCCAACTATGGTCACCAGTTTGGTAAAACGGGGTGAGAGATAGTCTGAAATCTGAACGCCGGGAACATTCTCTTTTGTTTGTGGATTTATTCTGCCATCCACACGTTCTGTTTCTACTTTTCAATCGATGGTGTATTTTTCAGTTTTTCCAAGCATAGAATTTTGTGCAATAAAATTGAGGACTGAGTTTATATTTTGGTATTGTTAATTACATTAAGTTCGAGGACTGGGAGGTAACTGCGGTGAAATATTTATTCGGCATCTCCTCCCAGCATTCCTCCTGCAGATTCACACATTTGTTTACTCTCTGAGACTTAGAAAATCTTTCAGATGTGTTATCTGTTGGGTTCTGTAGAGCCATTCGCATGCTCTTTAACATAACTGCACGTGGTATTTTCATTTCCCATTTGGGCGGGGAGTCATCTTTTAGGATGGGTTGATTTCATACAAAACGTAGCGGAGAGGATGTGTGGAAAGCATTTAGCGTGAGCCAGGCTCATTGTCAGGCAGGGCATGATGAACGGTAGCTACGATGAGTATCGTGTCTGCCTCTGTTATTATTGACAACATATATCAAGGGTTATCCAAATATGAGGGGTTGTTATTTAGGAAGTGTGGTTTCCTTTGCTATTGCTTTTTCTGACTCGTTGCCATGTTGTTGCTGTTTTTCCTCCCTTAGTCATTTAAGCACTTCAGAGTTCAATATGAGATAAAAAGGAAACAGATTGAACACTTAATACAACCATTACATAAAGATGGTAAATTGTCACTTGACCAAGCATTGATAAAACAGTCCTGGGATAGAGTGTCCTCCAGGGTAAGTTCTCCCACGATTATTTCATCAGGGGTTGTGTAATTCAGTCAAGAATATTTTCTGTCATTCTTTTCTACACAGTGATGTTGCATCACGTCCTCCTGCCTCTTTCTGAGGTAGGGAAAGCTTAACTGTGGGAGCGTCTTTGTCCTTTGAGCTAGTGAAAGTACTTATATAAGAACTGTTTTCCTACCTGTAATGCCACCGTGGGCCAGATGACAGACTGAAATCTTGGACAACCATCTGGGGCACTTCTCACTTTACACAAGTTAACTCTGGGATTTTTAGGACTGGAGCCTTCACATCTCCTCCATTTCCCATAATCATGTCCCATCATAGTTAATAATCTTCCTATGTTCACATTCATTTTTATATTCTTTAATTTAGTATATCTTCTTATCTGGTCTTTCAGGAACCTGAAGGAAAACTGCTCAGTAACTGTAATATTAATACTTTGCAAACTTAAAGACCAAGATTTCTGAACCTCAGACATCTCTATAACTAATTGGAATATTTGCCTTGAACTTACCCTATTTTGTCATTTTTATCATCTATTTTTTTCCAATAAACTCTGTCAAAGAATAACTTAGTTTCCAAGCACCTTACCCCATTCCTCTTGGCATTTCATCAAGCTGGGAAATGGTGCTTGAGAACTGGATAGAGTGGAAGACACCGATATGGGTAGAGAATTGTGTTAGTACAAAAAGAATCCTGAATACTTGTCTTCCTCTGGAGATGTCTCGATGACCCTGGTTTCGGGACTGCTCTGTGGGACACACACATGAGCTGGTGCATAAACTCCCACACCCCAGTGTCAGCATACCCAGGCCCTTTCCTGTCGGCAAGAGCCAAACTGAAAGTCAATGGATGCTTTCTGCTCTTCCTAGAAGAAGACAACAGCTTAAGCTCCTAGTAATAGCATTTCACATCTCATATGTATTTTGTTTCCTCAAAATTTGCTTATTACTGTAATTTCCTCCCCATTTTCAAAGCATCAGACACAGAACGCAGATAATTTCTTACTTGATATTTATGAAATTAACCTGAAATGAATAACAAGGTTTTATGTAGGTTTTAAAATCCTATGGGGGAATTCCAGGAACTGCCTTTTGTATGGGAGATAATTCCGTTTTTCCACTTTTGTATTTCAGCTCTTTGATTGGCACATACAGCTTGATAAATCTCTCCCTGCCCCGCTGGGCACTATAGGTGCCTGGTTGTACAGAGCAGAGGTGGCCCTGAAGGAGGAAATAACCATTCAGCAGGTCCATGAGGAAACGGCCAACACAATACAAAGGAAACGTGAGCAACACAAGGTGAATATTCGGATCCAGAGAACATCCAGCATAACTCCAGGCATATTGTGGTCTGGAGGCGTGGCCTGTTTAGAACTTGCACTGACACGGGCCTCCCAGGCGTCCGTTCCTACCCACCCACAGATGTCATGCCTTCTTAGAAGTTCGCTGAGCTGCGTGTGTCTTCTATACTCATTAATCCAGTAGAATTGTTTCCTGGGATACCTTCCAATAGCTCTGTGGTACTATTTCACCTGCAGGTATCTTGGTTATTTCTGTTGCTATGTTATTTTCCAAAAGACAAGCCCACAGACTATATGCATTTACACAGTAATGTAATTGGCCATTGACTCCAGACCGCACTCCTGCCTCTATTTTCAAAGGAAGGCAAGCCAAGTCCTCGAGTGCTGAGGTGGGGGTGGAGGTGGTGCAGGCGGTGGTGTTAGGAAGTGGTGGCCTTAGGCCTTGGTGACCGCTTCGTCATTGGTGACTTTTTGTAGCTTACTGTTTGGTCAGTTGTGCTTGGTATCACTTCTAATACCTCCTCTTTGTGCCTTGCAATAGGTAAGATGTAACTAAAAGTGCTGTTTCCACTAACACAGTCCTGCATCTTGTGCAGTTGAGTTTGTGTGCCCCGTTAACTGTCTCAGGGGAGGGTTACTGCAAACGTGGAAAACAAACTGACAATGAGAGACTTCTACTGCTGACCACATATGTGCAATGGATGGCTCATGTGTGTTTTCTGTAATATTATTGGTATTTTTTAAATTCTGCCAAGGAAATTGACTGTTGTATATTCTAGAGTAGATTATAAAGCCCGTTCATCACAGATTCTGTAGCATGCCCCTCTGAACGTTACTTTTGGAACCAGAGACATAGAGACGTCATGGGATATCAGCTCCTGGCCCCTTCAGCTCATCTCACCAAACCCAGACTGGCTCACCCACCAAGGCTGACAGCAGGGTCTCGTGATCCTAGGCAACTGGTCAGGGTCCTGCCACCATTTATTCTCAGCCCTTCTTCATTTGTAGTCAGTTCCTTCAGACACTTTTAGTTGTGCAGATTATCTCTTAGTCTTCTTCCCTTTCCACCACACTGCCTCCAACACACACACACACACACACACACACACACACACACACACACACGCGGCCCTCCCCATAAACTGCCTCTCCGTGGAGAGTGTGATGATGTTGGGGATTGTTTCATCCTTAGAGATGCAAATACGTAAAGTCTGGGCCCGCTAGTCAATACTTTCAGTCTCTGAAGATGCAGGATAAGAGATTCAGCCACAAGAATTTCTTGGGTTTGGGCCAAGTTCAGCTTTCTCAGAAGCATAGAAAAGCCTGGACCGTGTCCATGTTGAGATTCCCAGTATATGAACAGTAGGAGACAATGCTAAAACAGGTTACACAGACAATACCACTCTAACAAATGAGCAGTTCACCCTAAGTACAAGTCAAAATTTTTTCTTTGTGTAAATCATGTAACAAAGCGATGCTTAGCCGATGTGAATGTTTCATATGAAAGAAGTCATCTTCGAGTTTTAATCAAGTATGAGATGCATATCAGTTGTGAGGCAGATGTGTGGTTTAGTCAATATGCACTGAGAGCCTACTACATGCCAGTTTTTGGCCCCCAGGAGATTGGTGGAGGTGTCTCCAATCTAGAGGTTTGAGAAAACAGCATGTGTTTGTTTATCTAATAGACTTACATCTCATTGAAATGCTCCACCAAAGAGAAAATGTCCAACAATATTAACTGTACTGTTTACTAGATAGTGAGATTTCGCAGAAGTATTGATTCCATGTACACTGTAGGCAGCACCAGCCCTGATGGGGAATGAATTTAAATCAGATGACATGCTGTTATTGTGTCTGAGTATATGATTCGAGGCTCTTCCTGACTCTTCTGGCTCCACGGTGAGAGAGAGACCCTGTGTCGGCCACTAAGTGTGAGCCAGAAGCATCTCTCTGCCCAAACGCAGTAAACAACCATAAAAACCGGGAAAGAAGTAGAATGGGGAGAGCAGGAGGAGCAGGAGTCAGAGATAAAGGTTATCTGAGACGAAAACTAGAAAGGACTGGGCTGAAAGAGAGGGAATGGAGTGAGGAGATAGTAGGAAGTGAGCAGAGGCAGGGAGCGGCTAAGATGAAGTTCAAGGCAACGCTCCAGAATGATCTATTTACTGAAGTGGGAGGAACTTCTCCTAGGTCAGGGCACTGGTACTTAAAACTGTAGAGTCATAAAACAATGTAATTATTAATTCTCATTCATTCAAAATGTATTTACTGGGTATCTATCATAAACTGAGTTTTGGGGATGTGAGAAATGTAGATCATGATTAAGATAACTAAAATTATGGATTTTCTCAATAGCAGAAAAATCAGCCCATCAATTAGCTATCATTACTCTGCTCTGATACATTGGGCTCACTTGAAAATGCAATAAATTGATAAAAACACAATATAGGACTCATCAATGTATGAGCAAGAATGGTTGGGAACATTGTCTTCACATCCCAACTGAAAAGGAATTAAGGCTCATGCCATGAAAACTTAAATATGCTATCAGGATCTAGAATTCTTGATTTTATCCATTCTTCTCACTTCTTAATATACCTGGTTACATTATATTCTCATTACTCAATTCATAAGCAGTTTTTGAAAATGGAATTCAGATAAATTTTTAAATACATTTTTTTCATGAAGTTTACTTATCTTTCTACCAATTTTCAATTTAAAAAAAAATTAAACTTACATGTATATAGAAACATACTCTGGAAAACCAAGCATACCTCTATTATCTTTTCTATTTTTCAGATCCCTAATGCTCAGATGTCTAGAAAAATAACAATAATCTTACCTTAGACTTGAGAATTTAACCATGTTTCAGTCCTAAGTACTTAATTTTGCTAAGCACTTGATATTCAGGGTATGAAATAAGTATTCTTCTCACTTTACAGATAAGTAAACTTTAGACAGAGAAAGGTTATGTGCCTTGCCCAAGGTCACATAGTTGATATCTCAGGTGTTTTTAAGCACTCAGCTTTAAATGTGCCCATAAAACTATTGCATATAATGCATGTAGAGTGATGAAATATTAGTTTTTTCAGTAGCATCGCTTTGCCAAAGTAAGTCTTTCAGTCTTAAGGAATCATGAGAATAGTCATCAGACTCTAACTGTCCTTACTGCAGTTGCAACCCACCCAGATCACTTTCCTTCCTTTCCTGGAGAGTTTATTCCCTGGATGACAGCACAAGCCATTACTTTTAATAATTTCAGTAACCCGTAGATGATCATTCCCATACCCTGATCTCCTAATTTCTCAGTTTCCTGATCTCCTCCCTCTGAGGGATCCTGTTACACACCCTATCCTAGCCACTCACTGCACAGGCCTAGTCTCCTCGTCATCACCAGTAACTGAAAACCCTCCACAATCTCCTTCTCAAGCATCTGCCTGCCCAACCAAAGTCACCCAGATCCCACGTCTTCCTTTCCTCTGGGCTCTATAAGCCACTCATCTACTATTTTACTGCCTTGCCTCCTCCTCATGCCACCACTTAGTTTTCTGTTTAAATTCAAGGCTCAATCATTCAAATCACCCCTCCCTTGTACACACCCACCTTGCCTTGTCCAGGTCTCACTTTGCCCTACTCTCCAGGTAAAGCACAATGCTGGTTAAAGCCCACTCTCTGCCTAGTTCCTGCCCCCACAGATGCAGCTGGCTGTGGCTGGAGAAAAACACACTCCCAGGCATGATGACTAACCTAAGTGGGCCCTTAGTGCTGCCTGGCGCGCCAAAGGCATTTCCCGACTCCATTCCCTCTCCATTCCTGGGACAACTATTTCATACCTTGTCTCCTCAAGCCTTCCACACCTCCTCCCCCATCCTTACTCTTAGCTGAAGACAGGGCTTCCTATTTTTCTGGGAAAATAGAAGCAATCAAAAAAGAATTTCCGCAAGCTCCCACGACCAAGAGCATCCCACCCACGCGCATCTGTGCTCCAATACTCCGTCTTCACTTCTGTTATTATGGATGGACCATCTGTGCTCCGAGCGAAGGCCAGCCCCGCCACACATGCACTACATCCCGTCCTCCCTCTCTTCTCCAGAGGACAGTGCCTGTGGTTCCCTCCTTCCTTACTTTTTCTCTCTCTGCTATTTCCTCCCCACGTAAAGTATGCTGCTAGCTCTCTCACCTTACATAAGTCCCTTTCTCATAACTCTACTTTCCCCCTAGCTGCTATCCATTTTTCCTCTTTCCTTTTACAACACTAAAACTCTTGGTAAGAGTTGTCTATGCTTTCGTTTTGGTTTCAAAACACTCTTGCCCAGTCCTTCCTCGAGCCCGTTCCAGTCAAGTTTTCCCTAGCAATGCAAGGGCGGGGGGTTCTCCATGACCCTCACACAATGGCCAATTCTCAGGCCTCATCTTACCTTCCCTATCGGAATCATCTCCCATACTTATTCCTTTATCCTTGACACACTTTCTTCATTTAGTTTCCTAGTTTTCTTTTTCCTCCTCAGGCTCTGCCTTTCTAGCATTTCTACAAGTATTTGGTATGCGCCAAGCAGTATTCTAGGCATTTGTGATATGCCCATAAGCAAAATTATGTAACTTAAATTCTAGTGGGAGGAGGAAGATAAGAAATATTAAGCATAACAAATAAATGTTAGATTAGAAGCTTAAAGGACAGGAAGTATTAAGTGGTGTTGCATTTTTAAGTAGGGTAGTCAGTGAAAAGATGACATCAACAGGCAAGCATGTTTCTACCTCCAGGCCTTTGCCCTTGCCCTCATTCTGGAATGTTCTCTCCCCCTTGGCTTAAAACATTCTCCCACTGATATTCCCATTATATGCCTCTTTGCCTCCTTTGGGCCTTTATTGAAAGGTCACCTTTTAGTCAACACTTTCTTGGCCACCTCTTTGAAATTACAACTTCCTTTCCCCCTTTATCTTAATCTTAACTGCTATTTTAGTTATTTACCTTATTTATTGCTCAATTTCCTATACTGTAATTTCATCAGGGCAAGATTTTTCTCTCATGTATCTTGTTTGTTTTTTCTGTCTTGTATCCCTAGCCCCTAAAAATGGTTTTTAGAAATATCCAGGCTTTCAAATGTTTAATTGGGTCAGTATTGCTCATTCATATTTTCTCGGAATTTTTCCATTTGACTAAGTTTTCAAGATTATTGTCATAAATAGCTCAAAATACTCTTTTTTATTTTGGGGTACTCTTTTCTGTGCCTATAGGTAAGCCCCTATTTTTGCCCCATATTGTTCTTTGCATTTTGTCACTCTCCTTAATCGTACTTTTGGCATCGTCGATTTTCTCTTCCATTGTTGATTTTTTCTAATCAGACTTTTGGCATTGTTGATGTCATCTGTGCCCATCCACTTTCTTACTAGAGAGACGGTATCATCACTTTTCTCACAGTGTCACCCTGGCTCCTGTGAGAGAGTCGATGGGGTTAAGGGTGGAGGGTAGGAGCCAACGAGCCAGGTTCCCTGATCCAGATACAGTCGCTACAACCAGGGTGGTAGCTGTAGAGATGGCGAGAAGCGCTCGGATTCTGAATATATTTTGAGATCAGAGCAAAGAGAATTTTCAGCATTAGATATTGATTGTGAAGGAAGGGGAGCCAGATAATGACATTATGACTTTTGGACTGAGCAACTGGAAAATAGAGTTTTCATCAAGGAAGATGGAGAAAGGATGAAGCTGGTTTGGGAAAAAAGATCAAAAGTTCAGTTTGGGGCATGGTGGGCATGAGACTTTTTCTCATTCATGTGGACACACAGAACAGACAGTAGAAGAAAAGAAACAGGAGCTCACAGCAGGGTATAGACTGAAGTTAGATATTCACAGTCATGGGCATGTAGAGGGACAGTTAATGCTCTGAGACTAGAGAAATTAAAGAAGGAAATATAGACAGAGAAAAGGATGAAGAACTTAGCCCCGAGGAAATCTAATATTAAGAGATCAAAGAGTAGAAGAGGAACCAGCCAGAGTGTGCGAGAAGGAGCTGTCAGTTCAGAGCAGGGAATCCCGCCACTGTCTTGTCTTCGTAGCCAAAGGAAGCGGTGTATCAAGGAAGGGGTATTTTCAGTATAATAACCACAGCTGTCCTTTTAAAATACAGTTCAGTTCAGTTCACCCCTTGGCTCAAAACTCCCACTGGTTTCTATCTACTAAAAAAACACCAAACGTTCCTACAAAAGCCCACCAGGCCCACAGATCTGCAGTCCTTTCCCTCCTAAGCCCTCTGTCACCCCTAACCTGCTGTCCCAATTGTCCCCTTTGTTCTCAGTCCAGAAGGGGGCTGCTGTTCACTCCCATGGCCTGCGGATTTGTCGGTTTCTCTCTGTAGTTCTGTAACTTGTTGTTTTATATTTTTTGAGGCTCACTAGATGTATTCAAGTTCCGAAAGAATATATCTTCTAGCAGATTGAAAGTTTCATCATTAGGCAGTTAATAACTTTTAAAGATCTCTGTAATGAAATCTACTTTGTCTGATTTTAATATGCTTCAACCAGCTTCCTTTCATTAATATTTTCCTAGCATGATGTTTTCCTGTGCTATTAATTTTAACCTACCACGTTCTTACTGTTTAGGTGTGTCTCTTGTAAGTAGCAGATGATTCTGTTTCATTTGGTCCTATTTTATTTGTTCGTCTGATCTGACAATCTGTGCCTTTTAACTAGTGATTTTATATTCTATTTACATTTATTTATAATTACTGATATACATGAGTTTGTTTCTACCATCTGATTCCTTGCTTTCTATTTGCCCTACTTTATTTCCTACCTTCTTGCTGTTTTTTAACTTGATCGAAGAATATTTGTTTGTTCATTTGCTTGCTTGTTTCTCTTATTCCATGCTTTTCCCACACTGGTTTGAAAGTTATAAACTCTGGTTGCACAGTGGGGTCATCTTTGCAATTATGCCATAGACCCTAAAAACCATAGAAAATTAATATCTTGACCTCCTTTTAATCAGTGTAAAGAATTAAGAACACTTTACTGAGATGATTTTCTTCTTAATGTACAAGCTGTTGTTGTCAAGTATTAAATTACTTAGATTTTTGTAAGACTATAAGTTTGTCATGTCTGCTTGTTCTCTCTCACGGAGGCTTGTTTCTTGTGTTTGGAGACCTTTGCCTTCCTCCTTCTCTATTTGTGTTTGCTACCAACATCAGCACCGTGGAGGGTTCTGACTAAATGTGGGAATCTCAGGTTCAGTGTTCTCATCACGTTCAAGTTCTAAGACAAACTATCCGGCAGCAAAGGTACAGATATTTGCTTGGTACGATCAGCTTTTTCAATTTGTTTTTGCTCACGGGTCTGTGATCCAGCTCAGGGTCCTCAGGGTCATGTTTTACTGAGAGTAGGAGACCTGAAGATTTCCCTCCCTTCCTGTGAACTCATATGCAAATTAATGTCATATGCGGTGCTCAGCACCTGGCTATTTTTTTAAAAGATTTTATTTATTTATCTTTAGAGGGGAAGGGTTAGGGAGAGAAATATCAATGTATGGTTGCCTCTCATGTGTCCCTCCTGGGAAGTGGCCCGCAACCCAGGCATGTGCCCTGACTGGGAATCGAACCGCGATCCTTTTGTTCGCAGGCCTGCACTCAATCCACTGAGCCACACCAGCCAGGGCAGCACCTGGCTATTTTATAGTGAGGTGGCCTCTCAGAAGACCCAGTGACATCACGCCAGCTGTAGTTCTTTTGTCATATATTTGAAAACATCGTGGTTTCTTTCCATATCTTGTCAAGATGTTTTCAATGAGCTAGACACTCAAAACTAAAATAGGGAAAACTTCTTAGGAGGCAACTGCACCTTCAGGTGTCCCAGTTTAGTCACATATGTTGTCACATTCAACACACCAGAGCTGGATGTGGTGGTGGCTCCACGTTTGCCCTGGAGTCACTTAGCGGAATCTCAGCCGGGATCATTCACCATAGAAATGTGTCTGGATAATGGAAAGGAGGTAAATAGTGAACTGAATTAATAGCTGGTCTAGGACAGTCCTCTGCCTTCCTGATCAGCCTGGTTGCACATGCCACTCTGTTTCTGGGCGAGAGTGACTTGTGAGTGTCTGGGCAGACACCTGCGGATTCAAGGCAGGTCAAAATGCGGTCATGGTGGAATACATCAGGATAGAAATAGTTTGCCCTGGCTTCTTCTACAATGTCAAAATCAATGTCCCTCCCACAAAAATTTAATTTCACTTATGTGAACAAACGCATGTAACTTCAACGTTTTAATTTAGAACATGACAGCCTTCAGTTTTTTTCCTTTGCAGCAAGTGGTTCTCATATGGCTTTAGGCTCTTTTTGGCTTCTAGTTTCTCTAATTAATTCGCTAAATCCTGGTGTGAGAGAAACAATATTAATTTAAATGTATCGTTCTAGTGGGCTAGAATGTCTTACTTTTCACCGAGTGACAAACTATTGAGTATTTTGTCCTGCTATCAAGAAATGAACTAAGCTTTGGAAATTATGGCATGAAGTTTTCACCTCTGTCTTTCTTTGAAATCAGCTAAGAATTGTGAAATTCATATCAGTCTTCATATAAATAAGTCTGTTGACAGTGAAAATTTCAGAAAACAAATCAAGGGATATTCAAATTAATCTAAATAAATTATTCAAATTATAGAGTTCTCTTATGGAGTTCCGTACAGTCTGCAAAGAATATTTATGAGCATAACCCATGATATCTATGGGAAATGCCCTGTATTTCTTTGACATCTTCTAACCAGAAGGGTATTTTCATAATATATTGTAATATAATTGACTGACTGTAGAGGGCAATCAGATATCACTTTATGATAGCTTGCATGCATTCAAAATAAAATAACATGGTCTAATATTTTTTTTTTACCATGAAAGGGTTAAATTAGTTATGCTTAGTTTTAAGCTTTTAAAAACCAACATATCTAAAATTCAAGGAAGGAAAGAAACACCCCCAAATCGTTGTGGCAGTTATGACATTTTCCTTAGGACCATGTACCTTTAAAATGATTGAATGCATTGCCGTGCAAGGGGCATGTGTGTCTAACGATGCCATCACGACTAGACGCAGCTGTAGCCGGGGCCTTCCAGGCAGGCGCCAGGCTCCCGTGCGAGGGAAGAGCCGGTGAGCGCACCACGCCGCCTGTGGCTGTGGCTGTGGCAGCGGCAGCAGCAAATTGTCGAACACGTTGAGTCATCGGTACAGGCTGAAAATTATGCTTCTAAGCCTCCTGTGAACATGTTGCCTCATTTTTTTTTATTTTTTTTAAAAACTGTATCCTAGGATCTGCTTCAAAACACAGATGCCCACAAAAGAGCCTTCCATGAAATCTACCGGACCAGGGCTGTCAACGGGATCCCAGTTCCACCTGACCAGTTGGAGGACATGGCTGAGAGGTAGGAGAGGGGCTCACCCCGAGCCTCTTTTTAAAATGCTCGGTGAATGCTTTTTCCATTTCTTTTCTTTTTAATGAATTTGTTGTGTGTTTTTTTTTACAGAAATGCTTACATTTGATACAATAAAATTGGGCTTCCATAACATGTACTTAAGAATGCCAACATTTAATATATTATGAATGTAAAAGGGTAAACCCGATTATATTCAAAGCCTGGAAATCACAGAAATGGTTTTTTTCAGAGGCTGTATTTTTATTCAGTACTGTGAACATTATGTAATATTGCAAGAACAGTTTATAAAAGAAACAGACGAGCGCTGTGCTGGCAAGGGGAAGAACTAAATCAAAGACTTCAATCAATCATGGTTTACCTTTAACCCCAGAGCCAGGAAAAGAACAAGAACTCCAGATAGCGGTTGATCAGCCTGAGTTTGGAAGACCTGGTGCCTGCATTCTGTTTAACACTGACTGTAACGGATTAAGTAAGCACCATTCTGTTACTAGTAGTTACATTCTGTGCATTCTTGGTGTTTCTTTTCTAGGTTTCATTTTGTTTCCTCCACATCAGAACTACATTTAATGAAAATGGAATTTCTAGAATTGAAGTACCGTCTGCTCTCACTGCTGGTTCTTGCAGAGTCAAAGCTGAAGTCTTGGATAATCAAGTATGGGAGGAGGGAGACAGTGGAGCTGCTTCTGAAAAACTACATCGTAAGTCTCCCTGGTGCTTTGATCGGAAAATCAAAGGACCCGTGGATTTAGCATTGAATGCCTACCAGCTTATGTGACACTGTTTATGGAATCATGAATTTAGCCGTGAAAGGCACCGGTGTGTTAAATGGGTTCACTATAAGTTCGTGAGCAATGGACAACAATCCAAAATATACATGTATAATCTTCAGAAATATGAATGGTTTTGCTGCATTAACCATATTGAACCATTGTAACTGACTTTACTGCTTAAAAGAGAAAAGTTTTGCATTGCATTGCCACAACTCTCATTGTGAGCTCACCCTTGAAACAGAGTAAAATACTTAAGATTATTTTCATGTCTTCTAAAATCCAATCTTTGAGAACAATTCTCCATTATTCCAAATCAATTTTTACATTAGATCCGACACGTCTTTTTTTATGGTTATTCCCTTAGCATTTTTGCTTCATGTATGCCCTGAGGGAAAGTAAAATTTTGTCTGCAAATATCTGTACTAATTTAATTTTTAAAGATTATCTAATATTGTGGGCTATCAGGATAGATAACTCTGAGTCTATATAGAATAGTATCCCTGTATTCATCAAGGAATTACGTTGTTCTGTAATAAGCAGTTCCATTTACAGGTAGAGAATTGCAATTATTAAAGGCACCTTATTTCTCTTAAACATGAACCCCCACAAATTTATTAGCAATACAAATTTTCTCACAAAATGAGTGTTAACAGGACATCTCAGTTCTGAATTGTTCCATTCATGTTTAATCACAGATTCCAAGTGATAAATTGATAAATTGAAAATACAGGCCTGTTTTTAACCTGCCTAGTCACAGTGACTCTGTGATTGGTGTGACTGACACCTGTTGAAACCACGGCTTCACTGAAGAAGCACCCCAGAACCATCATATATTTTGCTACATTTTAATTTCATTTTCTAAGTGATACATGAACAGCATGCATTTGGGGAGAAAAAAGGCTTAACATGTTTTTAGTTAAATCTTTCTCTTGATTTAATACAATGGTCACAGAAATAATTGTCAAAAAATATATGAAATCTGTTACATGTTTCCTTATTCGTTTTTTAATTATTTTGGAAAGTAATGAAACATCCAAATTTTTAGGTTTAAGAAATTGCATTAGACTTTTAAATATGACAGATATGCATTTATATTTATGGGTTTGGTCATATCAAATGATGCACTCCCAGCTCAGTCGGTCATGATTCAGGATCCGTCTTTGTTCTACCTGTTTAAGGATGGCCAGACTGAAATGCCTGATGTGAACGTCGCACCAGGCTAATGCTCCAACACGAGGAACCGGGCTTCTCAGATAGAGGATTTGTGAGTGGAGCGTTGTTACAAATGATTAAAAAAACAAACAAACAAAAAGCAGTACTTTCTGCCTGCTCCATAAAGTAAAGAGAAGTCCACCAAAGCGCTCATTTTAAATTGCTTCCTAAGTCACAGTTATTTGTAAAATTGCTACATGACTCGACAAACAGCGGGTTTCCATGAACAGGGCCTACTATTCTTACCTCCTCATGAAAAATACCTACCTATCACTCATACTTCTTTTCCGAAGAAGGTTTTACGGTGTTTTTTAATAGTCTGGGTGATTTGGGAAGGTAACTTGTCGCGTGCCCAGTGCTTTGCACGTGCCATTCTCGCTCCCAGCGGCAACCCTGTGGGCGGGGCATTTCACGTGGTTTCTCGGAGGAAACAAGGTTGAACACTCAGCTCTCCCGCAGGCACAGTTGGTAAGGAGTGGAATCCGGATTTGAACCCATCTCTTTCCCACGCAAAAGCCCTTGTGCTTCAGTACTGAACTTTGCCACCTAACAAAACTGGCTATGAAAAAAAAATTTTTTTCCAATTTAAGAGAACAAATCATTACAATGATCGCTTGTAGCTTGGAGAACTAGAGGATTGTAACTCACATAAATAAATACCAGTTCCATTTAAGGCTGATCCTTATCGACAATGTTTTACACTTTCATTCAGGAGCCTGCTAGTTCCTCTTATTTCTGTTACATGCAGCATGGGTTTGGGGCAGCAGGAGGTCAAGTGGGGGAGGTTATGGAAACTGGGCCACCAGTCATGCAGAAATGTGTTGAATCTTGCTACCCACATGACTTTATAAAATACGTAAATCCTAGAAGACTCACTCTTTCCCAAATTTGTAATAATAATGATAATAATAGAACACATACAAACTTAAAAATAATAGAATAATAAGAATTTTCCAAGGAACAAAGACTGGCACAGCATTTTCCCTGGTACCCCATAGATTTCTCTCATCCTTTTGGAGTTTGTGGGAAAATCACACTCTTTAAAACACACTATTTCAAAGAGTGTGAAGACTTTCACATAAAATTATACATATCAGGTTTTTAAATGTAATTCTTTTCTTGGTTCTTAAAAAAAATTATTGTAATGAGCCATATGCTGCTACATTATCTAATAACCAAAGTAAGATTCAGGATGTAAAACTTCCATCAGTATCTTTGCCTTAGTCTGAATTCTCAATTCAATTTTTTTTACAATTTTATTTTTCAATTGCATTTGATATTCAAAGTTATTTTATATTAGTTTCAGGTGTGCAGCATAGTGGTTAGACAATCACGTACTTTGCGGAGTGGTCTCCCCGATATTTATTTTAAGTACCTAGCTGGCACCATACAGAGTTACTACAATACTATTGACTGCATTCCCTATGCTGAACTTCACTTCCCCATGACTATTTTGTAACTACCAATCTGTACTTCTCCAGCCCTTCACCTTTTCCACCCAGGCTTCCGACCCTTCTCGCCTCTGGCAACCATCACTTTCTGAGTCTGTTTCTACTTTCTTTGTTTATTTAGTTTGTTCTTTAGATTCTGCGTGTGTTCATTGAAGCATTATTTACAATAGCCAAGATATGGAAGAAGCCCAAGTGCCCATCAGCAGACAAGTGAATAAAAAGGTGGTGGTACATACATACAATGGAGTATTACTTGGCCATTAAAAAAGACTGAACTCACCATTTGCTACAGCATGGATGACTTGAGAGGGTATTTTGCTAAGCGAAATAAGTCAGACAAAGAAAGACCAATACCATATGATTTTACTTCCTAAATAACAAAATAAATGAACAAACAAAATAGAAACAGACTCAATTCAATCTTACTCATCTGAAAAAAAAGATACATATTTTTTAAAGATTAGGAAATTAGAGAATGTGCTTTTTCTTCTTATATACAAGGTGCTTGGGTATGCAGCTAATACGTACTTAGGAAGTTCTTGGAAAATATTTCACAAATGCTTATTGACTGATTTAGGCCACATAGTACTGATAAGAGGTTACACCCTTTAATGGCAATCAGAAGAGGATTGTTTGGTTCTTACGGTCAGAATTGATCTCTATGTGACCATGTTGTACAATACTTTCCTCAATTTTATTATGCAAAACAAAGAATAGATTTCATTCTTTCACGTAGAAGAAGAGCTCTTGGAATTGTAGACCATGACTGCAACAAAAGTAATGCAAACACTTATTGTGCGTAATTGTTTTCTTAGTGTATATAGGCAATTCTGATGAAACCCCTCCTCAAAGGTGTTTCTGAAATCTTAAATAATCTGGTTTGTCTCCCTTTAAGTGAAATAGATGAGTTCTTTATTTATTACATCTCTACTTATTTTGTGAGAGTGGACATACAGTCTAAGACTTTGCATTTACTGGCACAGAGAGGTGGCTTAGCTTTTTAAAATGTCTACTGACTCACACAGTTTATTGGTTCAACTTGATATCCAAGTGTAACCCTTATTTTGAAAGAAATAAACTAACCCTGTCACTATTAGTTTATTTTATTTTTTTAACATCAATGTGTGGTTGCCTCTTGTGCACCCCTGACCCCTGGACCTGGCCCGCAACCCAGGCACATGGCCTGACTGAGAATTGAACCACCAACCCTTTGGTTTGCAGGCCAGCACTCAATGCACTGAGCCACACCAGCCAGGGCCTGTCACTTTTGCCTTCTTTGGAGAGACTGTGTGTAGAGAGCTCACAGTAAAAAGGGAATTTAGGAATCTTCCTGCTAAAGTGATTCTAATAGTCAAAATAATTCATGTTATTAAGTGGATTTACTCAACATGCAGCAAACAGAACCAAAATAAGTTGAACAATTAAAATTAAAAGAACAAGTAAAGTATCGTTACCTAAAAATTAATTGTTCAGGTTTCTCATGGGAAAGTTCAAAAAACTTTAACGAAACTCTGCAATATTTATAATATTCTTAAAAATTCCCTTTCCAGTCTTGGACCAAAAATGAAACTGGAAATAAACTCTTTTCTCTTCTTCATTTATATTTTATTTGTAAACTACTCTAGCAAAAGCATAATTGAAAGTTTCTGTCCAGTCGAGGCACAGTTTCTCACTTCTTTGACACTTGGAACGATTATTTTACCATTAGCTTCTTGAAACTTGTGCCAAAACTCAAGAGCATTTTTAAAATTTTGCCAGATATATTTACCTTTTCAATGTCTTACAATGTCTTGAACATGAGATATAATTCCCCACTTTTGATCAAATCATGACTTGCTTGTTTGGTTGAATTACTCAAAATTTAAATTACAGTAAATTATTCATCCCCCAGTTGAAGAGCAGAGAGAGGTTAACGGAGTAGCACATAAGGCTAAATAATGAATTAGCCAGGCTATAACAGACTGACTTTATTCTCACAGAAACATGACGAAGCCTATTAGTATTCATCTAGGAACCCCTCATCCCGGAAATTCACGGCTGTCTCTCTTAACTCTTTCCCTGAAGAACAGTTAATATATAAGTAAATGCTTTATATATATAAAATGATATAAAATGTATTAAATATGTAATTTTAATATTGTACTGAACTATAATGTTTATAATAAATTCAAGGGATGTCTATGAAATTGCTATGTGAGTAGTCTGCCTGCACACAAACATTTTGCATCTCCGAGTTCAGCATTCATCAGCCTCTATTGAGGACTTCAGCTGGTTTCTGAAGGCTAATTTTGCATTTTATAATAATGAGACATCAAGCATTTTAGTGAGTTGATAATAAGAATTATATTATTAAAAGAAGTTAAAGAGCTTTTGGTGATATGCTGTTACCTATAATTACATAAATTTTCTGCTTTAGAGAAGTAGGAATAATCTTGGAAACAGGAGTGACTTCATTTTTGCTGGAATTAGGATTTCTTGTGTATTCTCAATTTTATAGTATCTACTTGCTGATGATGACTCTATTACATATGTAATTTACATACTGATATAGATGGGACTTATCTGTAATTTTTATACTAAGGAATAGAAATTGGAGCCCTGGCTGGTGTAGCTCAGTGGATTGAGCGCGGGCCTGCAAACCAAAGGATCGAGGTTTGATTCCCAGTCAGGGCACATGCCTGGGTTGCAGGCCACTTCCCAGCAGGGGACACAACAGAGGCAACCACACATTGATATTTCTCTCCCTCTCTCCTTCCTTTCCCCTTCTAAAGATAAATAAAATCTTTAAAACAAAGAAAAAATAGAAAAAATAATAAATAAATAAAATAAAAGTTTTTTTGAAAAAAGAAAGAAATAGAAATTGGAGACCATGGATAACATGGATGGAATATGTGATTTTTTAATCTTTTCCTACTTGTAAACATTTTTGTACTTCTTATTTTAAGGAAACTGTGCAATGTGCCATTTATTTATAACCTGAAGTTTCTTAGAACCATCATTCACCGGAATTACTGTTCAAAGAACCACAGAATTTCACTGCTAAAACCCAGTGGGATATTTGATAATGTTCTTCTAAATGTAGTGCTTTCTAAATGTTAGCCTCAGGTTCTCTGGAGAAACTTCTAAAAACAAACGCTTGGGGAGAGAAGAAATAGAATATTTTCTCAATGTAGGGGTGAGTTAGAATTCAAAGCGTGGTAAGAATTTACGTTCTCAGAATAGTTGAGTCATTTATGGCAGTGAACTAGCTCGATATTTCTGGGAAGAGCGAGGTCGGTAAATTTGGGGAGCATATTTGCCTACTGAAGAAAGCTGACTTTGGCGTGTCTGCCTGAGCCGGGATTTGTTGTCTTCTCATCATCCCCCTTTTCTAGTCTTTCATAGAGAACAGCAAGTTCTTCGAACAATACGAAGTGACCTACCAGATCTTGAAACAGACCGCGGAGATGTACGTCAAAGCTGATGGGTCAGGTGAGACTCACGACAGAACTTGTTTCAGTGTTGAACACGGTAAAATTTAGAGCCGACGAATTTCTATGAGACCAAATGATTTTTCTTTCTCCGGGGACCCTACCATTGGCCTGGAGAGCACACGCGGATTCGGTCCCACTGACCCTGCGTCGTGTCCAACCTGCGTAGAGACACCAGAGACAGCCTTCACTTTCTAAATTGCAATTGTCTGACCTGTTTTCAGTTTTGAGGATTACAGGCAACACCATGGACTAACTTCAGTATTTAATAAACTAAATGAAAACTTAAATTCGTGCAAAGACCTAAGTTGTAAAGTATGCTTGTTGCAATTTGTAAATGTCTGTCATATTTGCTGGAAATGAACTATTTTGTGATTGCTACTGTGTGTGTGTGTGTGCATCTATTTAAGTGCATGTGACATGTGAACAAATATAGATGTCATTTATTGCATCCCATTTATCAGGAATATCTGTGAATAAGATATAACATATTCTCAGCAGTAACTGAGTGAAATTCTAACATTGCACCTGTTAAATTTTTAATCTAAAGAATTACAAATTCACACCAGTGTAATAGACTCTAGAAAAAAGATACAGTGGATTTCAAGTATAAAATAAAGATTGCAATTTGTGTCGTGTGTGTCAGTGGAGGAAGCCGAGAACGTGATGAAGTTCATGAATGAAACCACTGCCCAGTGGAGGAACCTCTCCGTGGAAGTCAGGAGCGTGCGGAGCATGCTGGAGGAAGTGATCGCTAACTGGGATCGATATGGCGGCACTGTGGCTAGTCTGCAGGCCTGGCTAGAGGATGCTGAAAAAATGCTAAACCAATCAGAACATGCCAAAAAGGTGAGATTGCTTCTTACGAGAGGAAAAAGGGCACGTGTAAATGTAAAAACAGACTTTTGCAGCGTAGTCCTCTAGGAAGTGTTGTATATTCACAGCTTTGACTTAAGAATCCTGACTTTGCCTGAAAAGTTGCACTTTCAGTCAGTAAATTATTTTATACTAAGAAATACACTGCTTTGTAAAAGTTATGTTAGAACTTAACCCTGTCTGATCAGTTCAGTGTTTAATTTTGCATTCCAAAGAGCAGTTGCTGATGGAGGGACCATCAAACCCAATGGACAGCAGAGGGCGCTGTACTCATAAGGTCTGTACTCAGGGCAAATCCAAGGCACCTGCCCTGTGGATTTTCTGGTTTAAGATGAAGACAGTAAACATAGTACTGAATCTGTGTGGTGGCATTCACCAGTTACACAGATAGATGGGTCACTGCATTCTTGTCTCTTTGGATTTTATTAACCCTCAGTCAAAGGTCTCATTCTCAGTAGGAGTGATTTTTCCCCTCTCCACTTACAGGTGCATATATGTACATGTGCAAAAAAGTTACTGTTTTATTTTAAGGTTGTGTAAAAATAACATGAAATGGACTGATTTCTATATATACAGGGGTGGGTAAAAGTAGGTTTACAGTTGTGAGTACATGAAACAGGAGTTTATTCTTGTATTATTTATTAATTATTGAATTTGTCTTCTTTTGTTATTTCATATCCTTACTTAATGACTTACCTCTTAGGGAATGACAGCTGGTAATTGAAACCTGCTTTTGCCCACCTCTATATACCCTCCTCCATAGGAGGCTGACATTTCTCACAGAAAAATCAATTTACATGTAAAAGATATTAAAATGCCAGACTCCATTCAGAAATATCGTAGATACATTCGAATTACTGGCTGCCGTCCAAGATTGGTTCATTTATTATGGTGTTACACGAGTAGGTGTATAAATTTTTTAATGTCTTACCATTTTCGATTTCATTTGGGTTAAATATGCTTGGGCAGCTGGTGGTGTCAAAAACTATATAGTCAGTGCGGATTTGGGCTTTCCGATTGGACCACATGCCCCAGGAGATGTCGGATGTGTTCATTTTATCCAAGGAAACATAACCGCCAGAAACAGAAGTGTTCTCTTCTATTTATGGAGGGAGAACTCCCACACATATCTTCGGAAATGGATTTTGAATTATCTTTTGTTATCCTCACCCTCACTGTGGTGGATGTGTGTATAAATACTTACACACAGGCACTGAACTTGAAACCAGGTGGAGACCGCTTCTTGGCCAACTGGGTAACCTTAGACAAGTAAGGGAGGATGTTACTATATTGTGTTCTTGACCCAGATATTTCATTTAAAAATTTTTCTTCGGATGGTTTATCTCCATGTTTAGTAGTTACCTGGATGATATACTGTATTCTGATTTTAGAATCAGAAATCGAAGGACAAAATTTGCTTACCAGTGTTTTGAAGAGGCTCTGTTTCCCTAAAATGGTATCTCTCCTATATGACTCTGAAACGGGGGCTCGCTCACCTGCCTACAATGCACAGGTCCTTTCTGCTCCCAGGAATGCACCTCTGCATCTGTCAGATGGGAATGACAGACAAGGGTCACATTTTGTTCTCTCTTCAGCAACAGAGACGGCATAGACGTTGTTATAAAAACACAGTCAGCATTTCCACTTTTCAAACTTCATAAAATTTAGCATTTTGAGAGTTAGGATTTACCTTAAAATTGGCACAAACTTTCAAAGATCTTTCTCTTAAGCTGGTCATTTTCGTATTATATACTGAATTTACTTCATGGTTTATAATAGCATGCATTGTTTGTCATTCAGGATTTTTTTCGGAATTTGCCTCATTGGATTCAGCAACACACTGCCATGAATGATGCCGGCAATTTTCTGATCGAAACGTGTGATGAGGTCGTTTCCCGTGATCTTAAACAACAGTTATTATTGCTAAATGGACGGTGGAGGGAGCTGTTTATGGAAGTCAAGCAAGTATGTCTTTCGAATTTATGTATGCTTAAATCATGCATGTGTTACCAATGTCGTGATGAGCAGTCTGTTTAAAGACTACCTTATTATTATAACAGGGACTTCGTACAGCAGAGTCCAGATGTGTGTAGAACTGTTGTATTTATATTTGGTCTTTTATTCCTTCTCCTGAGTAATGGAGGAGCATTACAGAAACAGGTAGTCTGATTAAGAATTATATTGCCATATGGAGGCTATGTATCTGGAACAACTCATGTTTCACATCATAATTCTCCACTTCTAGGCCAGTCCGTTTTCCCTTTCATGGCAATTGGACTTCACGTGTATCTAAAATAAGAATCAGGAATTAGAGTCTTTCTTTCCATATGACCATTCCAGAGAGTGTACAGAAATGAAGGGCACAGGCTTCCAGAATCTTGCCTTAATGATTTTCAGCATTGCCCTGCCCCCTTTTCTCAACAGTACGCTCGAGCCGATGAGGTGGACCGAATGAAGAAAGAATACACAGACTCTGTGACTGCCCTGTCTGACTTTGCAGCTGAAGCCCTCAGGAAACTTTCTGAACCCGTCGAAGTCTCCTTTATGAACGTCAAGTTATTGATCCAAGACCTGGAGGTGAGGGGACTTTCTGGACCATAAAGTGTAAAACCTCTTCTGTTGTGAAAATAAAGATCAGTGAAGTTATTCAAATCGTCGCAAAGCTTTTTCTATGTCTCTTTTGATATTATGTGTGTGTATCCTGATTTGTACCTGAAAAAAAAAAAACTTTTTTAATTATCTTCGAATAAAAATTTATTTGAATTTTTTAAAGATATGTTTAAACCACAAAGCAACTTCAAAATATTTTTTAATTTGGAGATACATTTACAACCAAATTATAAAGCACTAGAAGAAAACAAGAGTCTGTAGATCACACCTGTACATAGTGGTCTCTGATGGTAAAGGATTTGCTAAGTGAATTGCGCTGTTTTAGTGTTTTAATACCCTGCAGCTCTCAAAATGGGGCAGTGAAAGAATATTTAATCACATGAAAAACTTTTCCAATATACTCTTAAGTGAGGAAAGCAAAAAATATTATCATCCTTTTCTTTTTGTAGGAATTAAAAAGTGGGTGTGAACACACATAGGAAAAAACATTCCTGGTATAGTTGGTGGTGGGTTGTTGGATCTGGTTATCACTGTGGGAGATTTTAATTTAAATTTTATTCATCCTAATTTATCTCTAGTTAATAAATTGTCTGCAATGACAATATGGTTTTTTTTAGAAAGTAAATTCAATTTTTGAATTCAGAGGGATTGCCCTAAATTGTTAACATGCATTTACCTGATATAAAGTTTGTATACGACATTAACACATACAGTATGTTGAAAGTGTGAGGACTACTTCAGCATATGTTTATGTTAAATTAAGGACTTTGCTTACTTTTTAAAAAAAAGCTTTTATTTATCTATATGACATTACTTACAT
>PVKM010014009.1:0-29550 GCA_004027735.1 Carollia perspicillata
AAGTGTATACTGTCATCTACTTCTATAAAAATAGTTTTCAGAGAATTGATGATCCAAATTTAAAAAAATCCAAAGCTGTGGCTCTATTAAGATGTTGCTGTCACAGTATCATTTGCTGGTGATATGGAAGCATATGAAGGAAGACATCTAGTCTAATCTGAGGAAGTAGGACTGGGAGTTAAGATAGCTGATATGGCAAAAAACATCAGAGATATCCAAGTGAAAAGGATGTTGTGGTGAAATGCACAAGAAGAGAGAAATACTTCTGGGAACAGGAAAAGGTTATTTGTGAGTAATTTGTGTTGGTTAAGAGCTCGGAGAAATTGAGAATTAGAGGTATTCTTATATGACTGGAATCTGCAGAGTGATATAGAAAATAGTGTAAAACGAAGCTGGGAAAATGGAAAGAGTATAGAACCAGCAGTGACTTTAAGTAGGGCACTTAAGAATTTGTACATTTATTTTAGGAACACGTGGAAGCCATCAAGGGGTTTTACTGCACAGGATTGGGATAGTTTAGACTTATGTTTTAATTAAACTATTCCACTTTATTCTCCCCTATTATCCACTCAGATATGGCAATGCTTTTCCTCATCCTAACATTAAAAACATCTACAACAAATATATTGCATGGGTCATGATAATTTTAAGATACCATGTCATTATGCATCTGTAATTAGAAAAACACTATAGATGATTTTGAAGTTGTATGCAATGAAATGCTATAATCAATGGCCCAAATTTCTGGGCACTGAGTAGGCAGTTTAGATAATTAATGTTAAGTCAGTTAGTTGTTCACATTATCTTGATCAATAAAAGTTACATAGACTCCATCTTTCTTCATGCCCTTTTGCTTAGCCATAATGTGAATGGAGATGAAAAAGAAAAATCACTGTGATTAAAAACAAATCTTCTATATAAGTGAACTTTAGAATTAATGTGCCTCTTATGATAGTCATGCTCTGAGTTTTATTCTCAATTAAGTGCAATCTAAAAATGAATTAAAAATGACATTTGTAAATGGATGGAAAAGAAATCATATATAACAGTGATTTGATTTTAAAGGCCCAATGATATTAGCTCTTTAAAAAGTCTGAGGGCAAGAAAGAATGGGCCTATAAAACTTCTGGTGTCAGTATTTTTGAGACAGATGAGGCCCTACTAATTCTAATTTATTTGAATGAAACTGCTCTAGGTTTGATTAAGGATCTTTTTTTAAGGAGGTACATGATGACATATATAACTTCTTCCAGTCGTGATACAATTTAAAGTGTGGAGTGTTCCATCATATCCTCAAAATGTATTTTAGAAAAGAAAAAAAGGCTATTCTAATTATGATTAAACTGAGGCATATAACCCCTTATCACATATTTACAATAGATGTATACAATTATTAAAAAAATATGATGGGCCCCAAAATTTTGTACGTGAGAATAAATCCCTCCCTGAAAGTTCGGAGTAACTCAGGCTGAAGCTGTAGGACTCAATAATAGTCTCTCGTAATGTCAGAATATCTCCTCTATGTTGGCAAAAGTTAAGTTTCTCCCTATTCAAATTATATCCTCTTATTTTTAAAAAAGTCAGGATTATTACATGCACATAGAAATGACTGAGGTACTGTAAACAGATCATGCAGCCTCAAGACACCATTTCCAGTCTTGGAGACAGATCCCCAGACAAGAGTAACAAAACTCTTTCAGACCGCCTGTACTAACTGACTTCAGTGTATTCCCATTTCTCCCGTTTACATATTTTTTTTTCTTTTTTATGTTCCAGTTTTAAATTAACACTCTTCTTATGGCATTATGTTGTTCTTAACATGTCTTCAAGAGAAATACTGACTATAAATGCCTTGGTTTAAGAACACTTTATAATTTATTGTTTTTCCTCATAAATTTCAGATTTAATTTATGGTCTTCCATTTTAGGAGACATCCCTGTATGTTTGATAAACTCCCACCCATTCACTCTTAGGATCTTGAGGAGGTTTATGATAATTGAACCTGAAATTTCCCTAGAGAAACAACTTACATTCACATTACACACAATTATAATATAAATGATCTGTGATTATGATGTTAAACATCTCAACTGGTTAAAATACTTCTGAATAAAGAAATGTAATTCTTGGATTTCTATCAGGAAGTGTATTACTATAGAAAATTATTTTTATTCAAACAGAAAAATATCCATCCTAATGCACTTATTAATTATCTGCAGAAGTACACATTTGCAACATTAAAAGATTAAATGATGCGTATATGTTCTTTTTTATATTTCCCAGAATCTTCAGTGAAGTAGTGGTAAGTCTAATATACTTCATTTGGTTATCTAAAATCTTTTTATGAAATAATCACGAATAGCACGATTTAATCTAATCCTAAACTTTACTACAAAAAAAGACATGCAACTAATTATGTGTACCATCGTAGGGTATTACTCATAAACTAAAACAATTCTTGTAAATTTTCTAGACCATACTCAGAGATTATGAAGCCAGGAATTTATATTAAAAATCCTTTTAAATTCTATGTGCGATTATATATTCTATATACTAATATAATTATATTTGAATTACATAATACCTTACATGTTAATATATATTATATATAAAATCTTTAAATTTTCATTAAAAGGAAAAATAAAATCAAACTTGGCAGGCATTGAAAATTGAAAACTAAACAAGCGAAAATTGAAGTAATTTAATGTTGATTTGAATCTGTTTTTCAAGAGGCCATACTTTGATGCAAATAACTTAGAAATGAATTTTTTTGTATTTTTTCAGAAATAAATACACAGTCACAGGAGGTGAAGATTAGTGTTGGCCTCTCACATTTCATTCTCTTAGAAATGAGTTATGATTAAAAAAACTACTTTCATCCCATGTAAGTGAAATGCATGTGTGCCTTAGGCATTTAAAAATCACAGTATGGTACTAGTAATTTAGTACTAGAAATACAAACTAGATTATTTATTTATTGCAAATATAAACAGAGGGACATAAGGCCTTATTATCTTTACTTGTTGCTATGGGCTACTAATATTCATATATGCTCACCACCAATGTCATACGCTATTTAAAGACAAGCCCAGAATGTTAATTTAGATTAAATATGAGTATCATTAACAATGTAATCACTGCTTGTCGTGTTACATACTATTCAACAAATGTGCAGAGGAGAAAAATAATAAGAGCTCAATACCATATTTCTACGGATTGTTAAAATTAAGTAAATGGTGTCTTGTTATATACTATGACATTCATTTTAGAATGTGGTGGATCTTTGATTCTGTTGTTTTTACCTCAGGTTTATTGTTGCTTCCCAACTTGGTGAGCATTTATCCTTTGATAAATGAAACATTTGTAAAGTTATATCTGATCTAAAACATTGTTATTTATAAAGAACACACATCACTTATAAAGACAAACATAAGTATGTTCTTTGCAAGGACAATTGCTCTCAGTGTGAATTAATACCCTTTTATGGGACCTTCTCCTAACTCTGTGTCAAACACAATGAAATGATTTCTTAAAAGTTAAATAATTTTTAGTTTATTTTTTCAGTTAGGTAGACTGGACAGGATTATTCTTGCTACCTTCCAAATTAGGGATTTTTTTCATTTACTGATAGAAATTTATCAAAATAAATTATATAAAATTAAGATATTTTACAAAGCATAATAAATTATTATAGTGGAAATTGAGGCTTAAACAAATTAAACTAATGCATAATTAAATTCTAGTCTAAATGCCATAGACTAGAACAATTTTGCTCCAAATATTACTTTGATGTTTTTAGTTGTATTTCAAATCATGTTTTGTGCACTCAGTTAAAAGTATCTTGATACTGTTATAGAACCAGTAATATAAAATCTCCATACCATTCTTCCAATGAGAATTTTTTAATAGTAATAAGCCTGGATTCCCAGTATAAGAGCACAAAATGTAATGGGGCTTAAGCAGAAAAGTCCCTTCTGAGATAATGAGCCAAAAATTTCTATAGAAAATGGAAATTTAAAAAAAAAACTACATACCTACTTTCAAAGTCCGAATATTTGCAAACATGTCATGTTGCAGTTGTAGGGGACTTTAAACTGAAAAATATGTGAGATAAGGCAATGTAAAAAAAAAAAATGTCAACGTAAGATCGTAAAATTTGAAGGGTTCAAAATTGTGTTTGTTTCTATAAAATTAGTTACATTTGCATTAGAAATGCCCCCTGTTCTGGGCAACATAAATAATGACATTCTACTCTCAATTTCCCAGTTTGTAAATGTGTTTTGGGGAAAAGAAACACGAGAGTATAAATTTGATTCAAAAGAACAAGTGGGTGTAGACACAAATATAATAATATGATTTAACGAGTGGAGCAAAACTATGACGACTATTTTAGAGTAAGAAATTTTTTATAAGAATTAGGCCTTAAAATTGTGGGTGTAGCTGGGGGAGTAACGGTACCAAAGGGAAAGTTAAGTAACCTATGACAAGTCAGTAACATTACCTGGCACGAGTGAAAGAAATCTGGCCAGGACACCTGGAACCTAGGAATGACCAACTACTGTAGTTCTATCACAAACTGCAGGCTATTAGCAGCTTCCGGGAGGGTGTTAGCTCTTCATTGTCATGGTCTGAATTCTGAGCAAAATTTGTCTGGTGGGCTTGGTTTTACTGTTGATCAGCAGGTTTGGCAGTTGGGAAGAAAAACTGATAGGAAAGCCATGAGTGAGGACAAGTTGGAACCCGTTGGATTTACATACCTCTCCACACCTCTAAATATTGACTGCCTTCAGTGTGTCATGACAACTGCTTCCTTTGGTCACACTCTAACCTGGAACCATACGGAAAAGAGTATTCTGGGAAACTGAGTTCATAGTGACAAGTACAATTTAGCACATTACTCAACATGGAATCACACATTTTGACCATTTTTATATTTTTATTATTGTTTTGAAACAATTTTTAAAAAAAGAATGAATGTTGTGTATATTCAGAGAAAATGAGTAACCCTAAATGGAGTCTATGCCACTCAGCACTCTTCTATAAAACGTATAACTCTGAGCAAGGGTTTTTTGTTTTTGTTTTTTCCTGAATGGCATTCTAGAACACTATTTTGAGAGTACTAATAAAGATGTTAAAGGAAATGGGATTGGAATTACACATTCAATTGTATTTGGGAAATAGAATTTTAAACTTGGAACAAGGTTTACACAAATATTTATTTATTTAACAATATATTTTTTAAAGATTTTATTTATTTATCTTCAGAGGGGAAGGGAAGGGAAAGAGAGAGGGAGAGAAATATCAATGTATGGTTGCCTTTCGTGTGTCCCCTGCTGAGAACTGGCTGCAACCCAGGCATGTGCCCTGACTGGGAATCGAACCACAATCCTTTGGTTCTCAGGCCTGTGCTCAATCCACTGAGCTACACCAGCCAGGGCCAAATATTTATTTTTTAAATGCTGAAGTAATTTAATATTTTAATGCTTATTTTGAGTCAATAAGAAAGGAAAGTAAGAAATAATATGAATAGTATTGTTAAATTATTAGTCCATAAACTCTTACTATTTTTTCCCTTTTGTGACGATGTTTAAGAGCAATGAAAGAAACATTTCTATAAGCTTAAAAATCTTAAATTTTCACTTAGATATTTTTATGTCTCTATTTTTATAGGCATTCTTCTCTTTTAACATGAAAGATGAGAAAGGTTGATAACTTTCCTCAATGCACAATCACTTTCTGATGATTTTGGATTGCCCAGAAAATAAGAAATGGATAATGCAAACAATTTCTACAATTAAAAATTATTTTTAGTTAATCGGCAATTTTTAAAAGTTTCATAAGACCTGCAGAGAGGAATTTGTTAATAGTCCTTGATTCACGGTATTCCTATGACTTTGCTCAGGGGAAGGGTTGGCAGAATTACGCTGCAGTCAATCATAAAACTACCATTAGATGTCCGTATGAATGACCAGTTTCGAATCATATTGTAGATCATTTTAATCAAAGACAGAGATGTGGTTTGAGAAATGCTTCATGAAATTGACTTTGTGTGAAAAAATGCACTTTTGTTTGTAATAAATTTTAATTTATCTCAAATTTTTATGTAACAGTAGACAACTAGTATTTCATTCTAAAAAGCCATTTAATGCTTACACATTTTCCTAATTTGTAGATAACAAGTCAGAGTGAGGATGGCAATGTCTTAAAAATGTTTTAATATAAAAATTCAAATCAAGGATGAATGAGATATAAAACAGGTCACATTTTTAAAACAATTTAGGTCGTTTTTCTACTCACTGGTCAAAATTACTGTTCATAAAGTTGATACTCTAAAAATATTGCAAGAGTATTTGAATTTGAAAAATAAAAGCAAGCACATGAATAAAGTTTACATAGGTGAAATTTTGCCAAAGCTTTATATTTGCAATACGATTGATTATTCATGAATGGATCTTCATTGGACCTGCTGAAATTCTATCAGGCCTTCTCTAATCTGCATTGTTTTATCTGTCCCTTCTATTGGTTAAATACAGCTTTTTAAAATAAAATCAATTTGTTAAAAATAAAATCAGTTATATTACATGTAACATATTTTATACTTAGAACATATATTATACAATGCAGTATTATATGAACATTTGTAAGTGGTATAAACAATGTGTTTGAATGAATTTGGATCTAATAAAGAGATTTCAAATTTAGATAAAGTAATATTTCTTATTCTTGCAAAGCCATAATATACATATATTCTTTGATCTGTCTGAATATATTCTACATTTTTTTAGTTAATCTAGACCTCGTTGCAAAGAAAATTAAGGTTTTGAAAGTAGGCCAAAAATGATAATAGAGAATGTTCACTGGATATCACTGATTCTTTTATTTATTTATCTTTAGAGGGGAAGGGAAGGAGAGAGAGAGAAATGTCATTGTATGGTTGCCTCTTGTGTATCCGCTGCTGGGAACTAGCCTGCAACCTAGGCATATGCCCTGACTGGGAATCGAACCATGGTCATTTGGTTCCCAGGCCTGCTCTCAATCCATTGAGCTACACCAGCCAGGGTGATATCACTGATTCTTTAATGCCTTATGATTTGAAAATATATTTAAATTTGCCTAATTTAATGAGAGAAAACTCACTGGAAAGAAATGCTAATCAGAATTTTGAAAACAAAACTAACAAAATTTGAAAATATAAAATAACAGCTAAGCAACTAAACAAACAAGCAAGCAAAATATAGCCAAAGACATTGAAATAGAAAAGGGGATGACAGTAGCCAGAGGGGAGAGGGGAGGGAATTTCAGGAAAAAAGGGAGGGGATTATAGGAACAAGTATAAAGGACACATGGTCAAAAACTAAGGGGGGTGGAAAGGGGAGGGAGGTGGGGAGCACTGGGGGTTGGTCTGGGATGGGAGTAAAAGACAGAAAACTGTACTGAAAAACAATTAAAATTAAAAAAAAGAAAAAGAAAAAGAAAAAAAACAACAGCTATCAAGGTACATTTGCAGGAAATGTGTTAGATTGAGTTAACACTATTTCACAGTAAAATTAGATGCTTATTTTTTCTATTAATGACTATTTTGTTGTATTTTTATTTAGATATATTTAATATACAGTATCACACTAGGTGTACAACATAGTTGTTCAAAAATATACTTAATGAAGTGATCACCAGGAAAACTCTAGTTTCTATGATCAGCAACATTTGCTGTGTATGAGCTACATTCTTCTGCTTCTTTGTATGTCTCACAACTTTTGTGTGTGTGGAGAATTGTACATTTTAAATAACTTATGGTGGTATCTCTGAAAATTAGACTTATCCACCTCCTTGTGGATTGCTTTTTCTGACATGTATTATCTTTGTTTACTATGACTCTTTTTTAAAAAAGATTTTATTTATTTATTTTCAGAGAGAGGTGAAAGGGTGGGAGAAAGAGAGGGAGAGAGGCATCAAGTCCATTGCCTGTCATTCACCCCCAACTGGGGACCTGGCCCTCAATCCAGGCAAGTGCCCTGACAGGGAATTGAACCCACAACCTTTCAGTTCACAGGCCAGTATTCAATCCACTGAGCCACACCAGCCAAGGCTGGACTATTTTTATAAAGCTTCCATTATTTGTCATGTGTAGCCACTGAAATGTATGCCCAGTTAGCATAGGAGTTAGTTTGATTGGACAGGGATTTTGTTAAATGTGCTGAACCCTCCTGAGCACAGACTGTGCCTTAGGCTTCTCTTTCTGTTCATGCAGACCATCAAGGTGGGCCGGAGATCAGAGATTAGGGCCTTCTCATATATGTTCTGTGCAAGTACATGCCCTGTGTATATGTGCAGCCTTCAAAATTTTGAGAAATACATTAGAGTTTTTCAAAATCCATTACGGACATCTCTTTTCCCAAATTGTCCCTTTAAATTTTGGGTGAGTCTCTTATTCCCAACTGGTGTTGCTGCTTCAAGCAGTTGTGATGGTGAACAATTGCCAGTGATGATTTTTGACAAATGCCCTTGATTTTAGAATTTTTGCTGAGGGCATATGCTGAGTCATGTCAGTACAGAAAAACCCTAGAACAGAGGTTTTCAGGGACCTTGCAGACATGACAAATGATTGCTCTTCCCTGGGCATGGGACTTTTGAGGACCTACCATCCACTCTGTCCTCTGCAGTGACTCCTAAAAGCTGCTAGGCAGCTGGTTTTTATAGCTACTGTAATTCCAAGGTTGTTGATTTTCAAGGACACCGAAAATATTAAGGACTCCAAGAGAAGAATGGAAATATTTGTGGCAAGTTAAAATGCCACAAAACTTGCTCTTTTACTGAGGCTTAATCTTTTTTATTGAATAAACTTTTTTAAATAATTAGAAGCTTTTGTTTGATTTCCAGAGTTTCAAAAGGTTGATTTTGAATAATTTTGACAAGGTATTCTCAATACTTTTATTAAGGAACAGATTTTTCAAGGTTTTTAATTTAACATTTGACATCTGGTTCTTATAATTTAACTCCTCTATTGTTTAAATCATATATAAATAACTCATTGCCTCAATAATCTTTAAATACCTTTCAGTATGTTAACTTATTTTGGAAAATAGCTGTGATAGATTCTTTTAATCTTTACCATATTTTTTATCCATTTCTGCAGGTTGAATATACAACACAACTCTGGTGAAATCAAGCATGGCCATATGACTAGTTTAGATATAAACAGAGGAGTGATTATCACTTCTTGGCAAAATGTTGAGACAATGTATACTTTTCCATATCCTCAATTTTCTCCCATGAGTGTAGACATCATTTGTATAGAAGGTACACCACCAGCATTCTGGGTATCTGATTAAAAGTGCTGAGAAACAATCCATAGCCTCCCATTGATGGACCTGTAGCATAAACCACTGAGATTTTTAAGTTTATTAATGGCAGCATAACATAGCTTACTGAAATTGATACAGTAGCCTAGCATCATGCATATATATGTTAAACACTTTCCTGGTATTTATTGTATGACAAGTCTCTGTCTTCTTTATGATTCACAAAGTTTTTGTTGTTCATTTTGAAGGAAAAAAAGAACACACAAAAACTGCATCACTTCTATATAGTCGGTGAGTTGCTCTTGATAACTTACCAAGACACTAAAGTATCCTGTATATTTCAAAAAATGGTAAACGATGATTCTAGCAGCTATTTGTATTTATTTCTAAAGACAATGAGTTTTTGTTTACATACTTGAAGCAGAGTGGGGGCAAAGTGAGGGTGCATAGAACACCTGATTCGAGATTAAAAATTTTTAACTTATTTTATTTTTCATTAAAATTACTAATTACAGTAAAGCCTCTTTTATGTTCCATTCAGGGTTTTTACAACAGTTAAACAGGCTTTTGAAAACAGTTAATAAGAAGTTTAGTGCTATCTAAGTGTAAAGCCATGATGTGATGACTCAGATCTGTATAACACATTCAAAGGCCCAATACTTTTTCTATTCTTACAGGGGACATTAAACTAGGCATGATCACAGAATAATAAGATATTCTGTTAGCAGCCAGTGTGAGACCCTGTCTTTCTCAGTCCCTTTATTACACTGATAAAGAGTCTGAGGTTCTGGACATTTAACTGACTTTCCCAAAGCAACCCAATAGGCAAATACCATGTCCAGGATGGAACCAGTGCCTTTCTATATCCCTAGAAAGCTGTGGTCAACATTTAAGAAGAGTTGACAATATATGGATACTAGGTATGCATGTACTATATCTAATTATATAGCTATACATTAGATGTAGTTATAAACACACAGAATAGAGAGAATCCAAAGTCAAATATTGGCAGGATAATCTTGATAGATACCAGAATGAATCTCAGACCAGAGAGGAAATGACCATCCAATGAGGGTGTCCTACTCTTCAAAATTAGCCACTGTATGGGTAAAACAGAGACTTGGTTTTGCAAGAGAGTTCACATTTGTAAATTGTAAGGAAAGTGATACTTTCACCTTTAAGTATATTAGGAAATCAACTTCTTTTTTCTTATGCAATCCTCTCCTTTGCTTTGCACTGAATGACTGCTTGTGGAAGGAAGGGATTTTGCCTCACTGATACCAGTTAACAGTAACTTTATTTTAATTAATTGAAGTGTAAGAAAATAACATCTCCCCATTATACCAAGCTTTGCTTCATATGCTAATTGAATTGCCATGAGTATTAGGTCATCTGTGGAGGTGCTCTGCTCCTAGAACCCCCCCCCCCCAGCTGCCACAGATGAAAATAATGCTACCAAGACATGATCTTCTTGGGGAGGAAAGGTGGCGGGTTTCAAAGGAGAAGGGTCATGAGTCCTTACCTCAATGGTATTTATTGGATTTGTAACATACAGGGATACATGTAAAGCCCATCATTCAATGCCAGACAGCAAGGATCAAACAACAGATAACATTTCAAAGAAATCTGAGGGCTTAATCTGAGTCAGTGTCTGTCAGGTAAGGGGGTTGCAAAAACTTTAGGAGACATACTCATTTCCTGCCCAGACCTTTATCACATGAATAAGCACTCTTAGCAAAGCAGGCTTCACAGGACTTTATGAATTCTTTCTTATGCCTGATCACCCAGGAACCCGCTCTAGCCATCAGAGGGCTGCACCTCCTCCCCATTATAGATTCAGGCTTAAGTGGATTACAGCCAGGAAGCGCTTCTCCCAGATGGAAAGGGGACTCAGGCTATGTCAAAATAGCTGGGGGGATGAGGGTCTTTTGCCCCCACTTTGCTGCAGTCCCCAAGTCCTTCCTAGATAGCCTCCCACATGATCATGTCTGGCTTGGGTTGCCCCTCCTTGAGGGGCTGTACCATCATGGACTAACCAACTAAGCGTTGGGGGCCAGAGATGGCAGAAGCAGCACTCTTGCCAGGGAGATACACTTTGTTTCCTTAGTGGCTCATAGTCTGGACTTTGCTCACTCAGCCTTAGTCACATGGAGCTGTTACAACTCCTGAAACCAGGCAGAGCAGTTCCCAACAGTCATCTCCTTGTAAAGCCAGTTGCCACAGATATTCTCTGGACAGGACACATTGAATTTAGCCAGTCACTTCAGATCTCAAGTTCACTGTGGTTACCTGAGTGTCTTGGGAAGCTTCCCAATCATTTGAGTAAATAGTCTGCATCATAATGTGGAAAGAAAAAAATAATAATGAAAATTGTAGACATATCATCAGCCCACAGCTTCTTACCCATTCCCTAATCCTCAATTTTCCAGGATTATTTTTTTAAAAAGCACATAAATTGATCTTACCTTGTTTTGGAACACATTCTGAGAATCAGACAATTCTGTCACTTTTCCCCCTATTTAATGTTGCTTTAATTCCTCCTGGAAAAAATATTAGTGTTAGAGAGTAGAGTGCCTATGTAAGAGTTTGCCTCTGGTTCTCCTTTCCTCTGGGGATTTCCTGTGGCTAAGGACCCTGGGTGAACTTTGTGATGCAAGTCTCTGCTCAGAAACCAGCCAATGTGCCTGTGAAAATATTGAGAAGACAGACGCTCACAGTAAAGGGGAAAGGCTAGGATTTTGGTCACTTGATCTCCCTTAAGCACATAACCAGAGCATGAGAGACCCTTTGAAACAACACAGAGGAATTTCACTTCTTTGGTTATGTTCTTGAACAGTAGGCTGAAATCTGCATTTAACATTTCCTGGGGTTGTATCTCAACTGTGGGTAGATGCCTTGATTCTTTATACACCATCCTTTGGAGAACTTGTAAAGCCAGATAAGAAATACCCATGTGGCAACACATTTAAGCTGTCTTATTAGAGACAACTTTGCAGGCAGCTTTGCCACAGTTGGTTGCAGAAGCTTGAACAAGAAACCTATTTGCACATACAGTGTGCTACCAAAGCCAATGTGACCTTTCTAAACTTGAAGTACTTCCTCATAACTAGTTTCAAAACATCTCAGCCTGCCTGGAGATACTCAACTGTGACCTACTATGAATGTATTTGGAACAGGAACAAACTTTGTGAATTTGTTGAAGCTATTAATGTGTTCATGGCTTGAAAGCAGACACTGCACTTTATTTTGAGTGTAATTGTTCTTTCTCTTTAGTGAAGCCTATAACTAGATTTTCTGATGTACTTTTGCAAGCAAACTGCTTCCATTTCAGTTGTAGAAATTTGTCTTGTTTATAATTGCTGTTACAGACAATGCACTGCCTTCTGAAAAGACAGATGCATGTGTGTTTTTAAAACCTTCTTAAATAAATTATGTTGTGTACCTAAACAGACCTTTTTAAAATGCACTGTGCTTTTCAAAGACCAAAGAATGGGTACACTGGTAAACATATGGTGAGGAATCTCCTGTAATTACATTCATATTGTTTATGATGGTGGCATTAAGAGGCAGTAACAGGTCATTGGCATTATGAAGTGCATGAAGAGGTTCTTCTCCAGTGTTTTAAATTAATCTAACACTTTGATTTGTAAATGAACAGGTAAATACCAAGAAATCAACAGCTTTGCTGGTTGGAACTCTGAAACAGGATTCAGAAAGATTTTGGAATGATGGAAGTGGAGGTCAAGGGCTGTGCTCATCTAGGCCAGTACTCTGTGTGTTTTTGTATCCACATAGGTGGATACAAGGATTGGGCAAAGAATGAGATCTAACCAGGTTTTTTTTATCATTGAAGGACAAGGTCAACAGCGTTTGTGTGTATGCATGCATGTATTTTTTCCTATAAGTTTAATTGTGAACCTCAAAATTTAGTAGATGGAATAAACAAAAATGTGCTTAGTTCATGATTCTGTGGGTTGGATGGATGATCCTTCTAGTGTGAGCTTACTTCGCTGGAGCCCACTAAGCATTCTTAAGTGTCTGTTGTCAGCTGAAGAATCAGCTGGTGAATGAATGATCTAGGATGGCCTTAGTAATCATTCTGGCAATTAGTAGGCTGTTACCCAATGAATTAGGAGTGACTCAGCCACATGTCTCTCATCTGTTAGCAGAATAGTCCTGAAATATTCACATGCCAATGTTAGGATTTTAAAAATGAGAGTGCATGCCTTGGCTGGTGTAGCTCAGTGGACTGAGCATGGGCTTGTGAGCCAAAGAATTGCTGGTTTGATTCCCAGTCAGGGCACATGCCTGTGTTGCAGGCCAGGTCCCCAGTATGGGGCACATGAGAGGCAACCACACATTGATGTGTCTCTCCCTCTCTTTCTCCATCCCTTCCCCTCTCTCTAAAAGTAAATAAGTAAAATCTTTAAAAAGGTAAAAACAAGAGTATACAATGCACAAATATTTACAAGTCTCCACTTGAATTATATTTGATAATGATACATTGGCCAAACTGACTCATATGGCCAACCCATATTAAGGGATATTGAACTGGACTCTACCTTCAGATGGGAAGGGACAAACTTGTGACTGTTTATAAATCAACCACATATATTTATTTCCTATTCTCTAAACTAGATTCTAACTTTCTTGTGGCACCAGCTACGTCTATCATGCCCATTTACTAAAACTCTTTTGCCTATTATAGTGTATGAAACACAGTGAGCATTCATGGTAATATCCTGATAAATTCCTACCTATCATTACATCAACATATTCAAAATAAAATTGTCTACCTCCCCAATAAACCATCGAAATGTCTAAACTGCCCTACTTTTAATGAAATAAATGTCAATTTTCCAATTCTTTACTCAAAACTTTGATGTCACTCCTAGGTGTTGCCACTACCTCCCTTCTCCTGCCCAATCAGATCCAGTTCCTTGTTTATTCCATTTATTGAATTACCCTCAACTGTACCTAACTCATCATAGAATATTTTTTGTTTTCTCCTATTGTAACAATAAAGGTTTCTTGATCTCTTGATTAGATAGTTCTAGCTCGACTTTCTAGTACTACTAGATTTCACTCCATTGTTCCACTGCCCCACACAAGTGTCCTGCACTAACCTTTGAAAAGCAGACCACCGCTTATTTTGAAAAGCATACCATTTGATTACGCCACTTCACTGCTCAGTGATCTTCAATAACCTTCTAACCTTTAACAACTTTTCAGCTGAGCGTTTAAAGGCCAAGAGTCCATGTACTTAAACCAGCTTTCACAGCCTTTTCTCTCAAAATCTACTTTCATACATTTCAAATCCTGATACCTGGACTACAACCCTTTCCCTCAAGAACACCCATATTATTTCTTTATTTACTTTTGCTCTTTATTTACTAGCAAGTGAAACATTTGCCCCTATACCTCAGTTTCTTTACTGTTCATAATCTGACTCACTCAACATTGCTCTATTCAAAGACAGTACCTTCAAAAATCTGTTACATAAAATACCTTAACCCATAAGAAAAAAATTGTCCTTGTGCTATTGAAACTTCCTAACATCCTTTATCTCCTTTATGTTTGGTTCTAAAATTGCCTGTTCACTCTTCTATCTGTCCCTAAAGGTCTAACCTACTTTAAGACTGAGACTGTATATTATTAATTACTACACCCACATTATACAAAATACAATTTTTAGGCATAGCCCATACACCTTCACCATTTGATAAATTAATGTCAAAAGGAGAACTGAAAACCTCATATTGTCTTCAGCTTAGTAAATACTAGCAGGTGACGTAGATTAATGAAATAAACAGAAATTACTATCTCGAGCCGCCTAGATTTGCTCTGTGGCTTTCTCCCATTATGTACCTATTTCCAGAGGCTAAATAATAAATCGCACATCCAACAAATGCAAATTAAATCAAGGTTAAGGAACGTGTTAATTCAAAAGAATACACTATAACTCTAAAACTATATTTCACTGTTAGAATTTATACATTTTACAGCCAGGATGAAGATAAGGAATCTTAATGACTTTTACACATGTATCACTGAAGACTCAGAACTAAAGAAATGCTGTTAAAAGATATCAGCATCAATTAAATAGGGTAACAATTTTTCTTACACAGTTACATACATTTTCAAAGTTTCAAAACAGTAGTAAGTTAAAAAGTGTAATTGTTTTTGTTTACAGTCATATTTTGAGTGAAACTATTCCATCCATGACACTGCTTTTGTTCACATCAATTTAAACGTCTTGGAGGGGATGTCTTACCTTAAATGCACAATATTAATTTTTAGAGTTTTCTTATACTACCAATCGGCTGATTTCAGTAACTTTCTGGAAGTCACTATAAATAATTCTTTCCCCTAGCATGTATTATCTTGGATCTTTCATTGGAATTAAAAAAACACTGTGTTCAAATTATATTATTAGACTATTTATCTGTGCTTTAGTTTACTGATTTATTTAATAAACATCAAAAAAGGAAATGCTTACAATAGTTCTCAATATTGTATGACAATAAACAACTATATTTTTCTTCTTTATACGTAGTTATATCCCTCTACTGACATACTGAGGAAAGCAGTTTGGAAAATAAATATCAATACTATTAACTATATTGTATGTTTCCATGTGTGGTGTGGAGTTTGCCAATTAGTTTAATTTTTACTAATTATATTGGGCATTTGTTATTTCACAGCTTCTTTCATTTTTATCTTTTATTCCCATGGTAGCAGAACATCAATTTACTTTCAAGAAATTCATTTATCACAGAATTGATTGGAATAACAATCCCATCCCATACCCTAATAATGGATAAAATGACCATCCTAGGCTAATGGTACATTCTCTTTTGGAATTTTGAGTGCTGAATAGAAAGACAGAAAAACAAGGACCTATTGCATTCCAGTGGTAGCACCCTAACACTCCTGTGATAAGTGTGGTAGGTAGAAAAAACACCCCTAGTTTCCCCAGAACAAAACATATCCAAGCTCCAAGCCCTAGAGCCCCTGAGTAGGTCACCCAGGTGAGTGGCCCATTGCAATCAGAAGGGTCTCCAAAGGTGGGAGAGGGATGAAAGGAGTGAGGGTATGAGAGGAACTTTAAGGTTGTTGGCTTTCAAGATGGAAAAAGGGATCTAATAAGCTAAAGAACCTCTGTATCCTCTTGAAGTTGGAAAAAAAGAAGAAAATGAATTTCCCACCAGAACCTCCAGAAAGTAATGTAGTCCTCTTGACCCCTTGATGGTTTAGCTCAGTGAGATGCACTTCGACTAGTAAAGCTACAGAGCTGTAAGAAAGTACATTCATGTTGTGTGAAGCCGGTATGTTTTTAGTAAAGTGATTCAGGACCCATCCCCTAAAAACCAATGCAACAAGCCTCCTACCTTGACCTCTGAAGTCGACGTGGGTCAACTGGGGTCCACATGGGTCTTACTCCCTCCTAAATGGTTTTGAAATTTCTATTACAATTGCATAATAATTCCTAAAACATTGCATGTGTTCTATATTTGCTAAATTTATGCAGAATCAATTTCTGAGGCTTTGTAACAAACATACATTTTAAGATATGTATCCATCTGTTTTGATCATCTTTTGTTTTGTTAGAGTATAAATACCTCCTAGAAGACACCTTAACTGATTCCATATTTAAATTAAAATGAATGCAGTCTCACGCATTCTTTGTTATTCAATAACATTTTTGTTATGGTGATTATGATTACTGAATTTATTGGAAAAGTAAAAAAATAATTCACAGAGGAACACATACTATGGATATTCTATTAGAAATAAAATAGAATAATACAAAATTAGTTTGAACAGCATTCAGTTTCCTCTGAGGTTTCATTTAGATACAGGCCTACTATTAAATAATTCTAATGTAGCAGTTATGATACTTTTATTTTCATCTTTCACATAAGCATTTGTATGTTAACATATTATCTTCATTGCTTTTATTATTACTGGCAGTAATATTTCACTAAACTTGGCTACAATTGATATATTGTTTGGGTTGGCACTAATTTAATTTTTTTTAAATGGTAAATGTCCTTTCTTTCCATGGAATAAAATGTGAGTTGTAGTCTTTTTTCCAAAATAATTAATCTGTTTGTATCTATTTATACTTATGACATTCCCAAAAGTGTGTAGGAATAAACATTGACATCAACTGTATATGAGCGTAAAATCATTATGCCATAATCTCACAGAATTTTATCATTGCCTTTGACATGTTTCTGTAATTAGTCTTCATTTAGGCAAATTTATTGGAGTAACTAGGCAATTCATTTCTATTACTGACTTTTGGCAAGTATGTTGCTATTAAGAACTCAACTGTCCATAAAATTTGTATACATGTGCGTATATCTTTTTCAGATCCCTAACTTTATTTTTTGTATTCTACACTTTAAATATGTTGAGTGTAGGTGCAGAATTATTTTATTTATTCTTCCTTAGGTTATAATTAGGAATATCATTTTTATTAATTTGCTTAGGTGGCTAAGTCTGAGAATTAGTGTCTCTTAACAATTCTTGAAACTTCTTAATTAATAGTTCTTTAAATACTTCTTCTTCATTGTTGGTATTTTGGGGGACTCCAATTTACCGTACATTTATCCTATTGTGGAGACCTTCCATGTCTCTTCAGCTCTGATATTTTCCATCTTGTTTTCTTTTCATCCTGAATTCTGGTACATTCTTCAAATCTTAACCCTATTTAATTAATCCTTTTAACATAATTAATACCTTTTCTGTTTCTAATCTCCTGTATTTATAATTTGATAATTTCAGTGATTAGGAATACATGTTCGTACTCCATATTGCTTTCCACAGTGGCTGCACCAACCTGCATTCTCACCAACTGTGCATGACATACATACTTTATTTCTGTAAGTATATTTATCTTATTACTTATATCCAGTTCTGATAATTAATGTATGATATGTATTTAAAAATCAAAAATCAAGTTATGATATTCATTATATTAGTTTTAAATCATGTTGCCTTATTTGCTTAACTGATTTGTGATTTTTAACCAGAAGCACTACAAATCTAAAATAGTTACATTTAAATTCCTTGATTAAAGTAACTGTATGATGGGTACACAATGTGATATACAGACCATGTATTAAAGAAATTAACACGTGAAACTTACATAATCTTATTAAACAGTGTCTCTCTAATAAATTCAGTAAAAGTAAAAATAAATAAATTGATTAAATTACATTAAAAATCTGAATTTTTCAAATGACACATGTTGCTTTAATTTAGGTACAAACTTGAATACATTCCCTAAGAATATTTGAAAGGAAAAATGGCACATACTGAGACATTTTATTTTTTTTCCAGAGGAGTGAGGTCATTTTAATATTATAAATATATTCTAGTATTAATTTACTGTAGGTACTTGTTCAAATTCTACTGAGGCCATAAGAATAACAAAGAAAGGTCTGGAAATATATGATAAACAAAGAATGGATGCAATGAAATAGAAGGAGATGCAACACATGATTGCCATGTTTCCCTTGACCTTTTGACATTATAGGCTGGGTACTGCTACATTTCCACATTTTCGGGAGAAGCTAAAAGTTCAGATTTTCAAATATTACAAGCACATTAAAATTATAGAATTTCATAAGCAAAAGATGGTATTGTAAGGACCACTGAGAATTTGACACTATAAAAACTGTGAGAGCAGTTGTTAGAAATTGTCAAAGCTAACTCCTTCAGAATTGTACAAATTAACCAAAGGTTTGTAGCAACAATCTTTTTTTAAGTTGAATATTGATATCAACAGAGAGATTAATGATATTTTGACTTGCTGTAGTTATGTTCCCTGCTGTCCAATTCAGGGATTTAAAGGTATGTGATTGTATCTGAAGAAAAAGTCTGTGATGGTTAATTAAATTGGGTCAGAGAGTGGGAGCCTAATATGATAGGACTTGAATATCCCTCCTTCTCTCTCCTCCTCTTCTTCCTTCTCCTCCTCCTTTTCTTCTTCCTCTTCCGTGGGTAGGAGGATCCATGGGACCTGGATTCTATCTTTAAATTCCTGGCACCTCCATTTTTTTTCTGTTTTTACACTAGAAACTAAATGAATGCCTTCCTATTTTCTAGACTGACTTTGGAGATCTACTGAGATCAGTGAACTCTTTGTGAACTACAAATGACATTGATGTGTCGGTTTTTCTTTTCCCATTGAAAATACCACTGAGATCACGAACTGAAGCCATCAGACTGAAGCCATCAAGCTGATAAAGTTTTAGGCCCTAAACATCTGGTAAAATAAAATCTATCTTCGTATAATTCATTATCAAGTAGTCTTTAACATACTTAAAGTAGTATCCCATTTAAAAAATTGTTATGCCAACTTATTTCTGAGCATTTGAATGCACAAAAGCCAGCTTATTCACTGAGCGTTCTTGGTCAGTGAAATGGCCTTTCTGCTCTTTACAGCAGAACTTTTTCCCGGAGCTGTCTTTAATAATAAACTAAGCATAAAATGTATGTGCATAGCACAAGCACGTTAGTATTTTTAACTACTGTGAATTCCATATGCTTATGTATCTGAACTAACTTCCTTGTCAAAGAAATACACTTTATTTAAGGCAGAATTTCTTCTTATTAATTTGGTTGTGTGTGCACTTCCACATAGAATACATTGCCTCATTTTTTAAAATATTTTATTTATTTATTCTTAGAGAGAGAGCAAGGGAGGGAGAAAGAGAGGGAGAGAAACATCAATGTGCAGTTGCCTCTCTCACACTCCCTACTGGGGACCTGGCCTGCAACCCAGGCACGTGCCCTGACTGGGAATTGAATCAGCGACACTTCGGTTCACAGGCCAGGCTCAATCCACTGAGCTACACCAACCAGGGCTGTTACTTATTTTTAATTAGTAGTATCTTGAGAACTAATACTTTCAAAATTTCTAAATTCTATCCTTGTAAGAATTTCTTAAACTGTTATGAATAGAAAAAATATATACACATATACCTGGAAGTTCAATTTGAAGCAATCATATCCCTGTGGACACTAAAACAGTTAAAAGTATGTAACATAAAAAATAACTTAAGTAGCATTATGGAACGGTTCCATCTCAATACAGGGAAATTTCAAGATTCATCCTTTTTCTTCAAGCCATGCTCAATACACTAGGTGTTAGTCATTAAAATCTCAATTAAGTGCATAGGCTGAGCACTGTTGGGCTGTCCAGATCAATTGTATGTGGGTCGATCACTGAGCAACCATAAATAAAGTAATCAAAGTTGAAATATATTCTACTTACAGACCCTTGTTTCCAACACATAAAGAAGTAACTGTGATCATTATTTTCTTCAGCTCTGCCACTTGGAAAACTGACAGAGAAAACAGAGCTTCATTAAGAAATGTCTTCTCTATTGAAGTAATTGGAAGGTGGGTATTTAAGGCTTAGAGGAGCAAGATTGACAAAGTCTGATAAATCCTGTACCAATGATATACACCAACATTCAAAGTTATAATGTTAGCCTGGCTGAAGAATGTCAAGAAGTTTGCAGTTACTTAGATTCAAAGGGTATCATAGGAAGCAGGTGAATGTACACAAATTTCTCTACCTTAATTCAAACCAGATGTAGGACTTGGTATTCATATTTGAACTGACCTTAATAATTGTGATACACAGATCCTGAGAAGACTCCCATGATCAATCCCCAATTACTGGTACCCAGGAATTTGTGTAATCTCTTCTTGAGTAGAGGTGGACCAGCGAGTTGCTTGTAGCCAACATGGCAAATGTGATGAGATATCATCCCACCATTGCTTTACAGTCTGTAAGACTCTCTGTCTTGGCATAATGTAGTGACACTTGATGGTCCTAAACTAGCAAATGTCATAAGTTGCCTACAGAGAGGACCACATAGCAAGGAGCAGAGGCAGCATAGAGGAGCTCACATGTAGCGAAAACATGGAGATGTCAGTCCTATTCTCCAGCAAGAGAATAAAGTTTGCCATAACCTGTAGGAAGTTGGAAGCAATTCTTCTCTATTTGAGCATCCAGATGAGCATGTAACCCCACTAACATCTTGATGGCACCTCTGTGAGACCCTGAGCAGTGGGTCCAGATAATTGCTCCTGAACTTCTGACACATGAAAACATGAAAAAATAAATGTGTTGTTTTAAGCCTCTTTGTTTATGGTAATTTTATATGTCATAAAATTATGAAATTTTATGCACATATGAAATAACAAAGGAATAGTTTTCAAACACATAGTTGACTGCAAAGATTTCTGATAAAATAATACTGCAGCATTATTAGTAGGTATTCATAGATGGTACATTTGCTTTATGAAATTACTTAAAATGAGTTCTTTATTTAACTGGGAGGACGTGTATTGCATTGTGCTTAAGAACATGAACTCTGTATTCCTAGGATCAGATCTCAGCTGTTTTATTTTCTAGCTGTGTTATCTTGAGAAATACATGCAATCTTTCTGAATCTCAGTTGTCTCATTGGAAAAGTGGATAATAAATATATATACAAAATAAAAATATGTAAATATATATGGGGTCTTTCTGGAAAATCTCTAGCCATGGTTAATATAACAAGAATGGTTTATGAAACATCCATGTAACCTGGCAGCCAGGGAGAATAGGCCGGAATGCACATACCTGAATATTGATGACTTCATTGTACTTGTCAGTGAGGGTGGTAGACGCCATTGATGAGTATGTGCACTGTGTGGTCATTGCATTCAAAATGACTGAATAAGTAGAGCAATGTATCTGCATCAAATTTTGTGTTAAGCTAGAAGATTGCTTCAGATGATTCAGAAGGCCACACCTATGGGCAACTGGCAATTGGCAGCTTCATTATGATATCATACTCACTCATGCATCATGTCTCATGAAGAATTTTTTGATGAAACATCAAATCATCAAGGTTAGTCAGCTCCCCTACAGCCCAGATTTGGTGCCTTGTGACTTTTGGCTTTTCCCAAACTAAAATCACCTTTGAAAGGAAAGAGATTTCAGGTTGTCAATGAAATTCAGGAAAATATAATGGGGCAGCTGATGGTGATTGGGAGAACTGTGTGAGGTCCCAAGGTGCCTACTTTGAAGAGGAATGAGGCATCATTGTCATATGTACAGTTTCTTTTATCTTCTTTAATAAATGTCTCTATTTTTCATATTACATGGCTGAATACCTTCTGGACAGACAATATATCTAACACATCATATATGTGTGTGTATGTGTATGTGTGTATACATATATATATGAATTAAATGGGCTTGCTTTGAAGATTGAATGAGTAGATACCATATTATATATATTTTTAATTACTGAGATAAAAACTTTTCAGGATAACAATACTATAAAGTGTGTTTTTTTTGCCAAAATAATTAATGTTCAAATGTGAAATAAATAGTTTTATCTATTCTACCTAAAGTTAATGTCAGGAATAGTAGAGGGTACAAAACAATGACAATTTATAGATGCCCATAATTGAGAAAAAAGTGAATGTAATAAAAAAGCAAAACAAATATTAAAAATAGTCATATTCATAGCAGTTACTTGCATCAAATTACAGATACCAGAGAGAGATCATGTAGAATTTTGTTTTCAGAGAAAATGTGCTACCTACAGGTAAAAAAAGTTCCACTGGTAAAGTTTTGGTTATAAAAAGCCTATAAAAGAATGGAAACTTTGCCTAAGAAGGATATGTAAACAGAGAAGGATTAGTAAAGGAATAATTATGTCAATAGTAAACTTCAGGGGTACTCACTTAGGCTGAAGTAATAAAATGCACTAAGGAAAGAGTAGCTCATCCAAGCATATAGTTTACAAAAGTAGAACTGGCATGTATCTACGCCCAAAGGGAGGGTTACTATCATCTTCTTTATGATATCACATCAGTGGTACAAACTAAGTTTGCAGTATTTTTTATTTCAAGTTCTTTATACAATTCAAGTTAATAGTGAACCTGTATTTGAGTATGCAATATACAATTCTGATTCTCACAAATATATTTTAAGGGATTCTTGGTCAACTAATGCAATTTATACCTAAAATCATGTTCTTTAGTGGATTAGTCCATGGTTAATTCTCCCTAGATTTATCTCACAGGTGTAATTATTTATCTCAAAGTCTTTTTCACCCAGAGTGAGGCTATGTATTTGAAACAGACACAGTGACCTTGACATAAATGGACAGAGTTTAGTCACCTTTTCAATGATTACATTTGATTGAATTGCCTTTTCCATGGTTACATTCAGTAGGCAAAATGATTAAAAAATCAGAATCCTTTGAATCAAATTCTCTTTTTCTGTTTACTGTAGAAATATTCTTAGTTTCCTACTATAAAGATTAGAGTTATAAAATAATAAATTGCAGAAAATTTCAAGTTTCTGGTAAAAAATAGAGGCAAACTTTTATCTATTTGACATACCCAGGGGCAAATTCAGATGATGGACAGGGAAGGGGTTAGTTACCATGGTTCTGAAGAAGCTTCAGATTTTGACATTTTAAAAGCTTGCCTTATATTTTTATAATAAATCATAAAAATATAACTAACAAATCTCAGTAAACATGACCTTTTTAAAAGGACTTGTAAATATCACTCTATTTTTCTCTGTCATTCTTCTCTAATTTAGAAAAATAAATAGAACATAAATATTGCTCAGATGTCGAATCAACTAGTCATTAGTATTTAGAGTCTCACTGGTTTTTCTCCTAAGGTAGTCAGTACTGTCCAATAATTTTAGATATCTATCAATTGCTTCTAAATGTAGGAACACTATATTTACATTTTAAATTTTATAATGAAATATTCATTTTGAATGTTAAATGTACCTATATATAAAACATGGAATATATAATTGGCTTAATTAACTAAGGTTTCAAAGGCAGTTTTCTGAAATACAGAATGATGGGTGAATTTGTATATGTGGACATTCAATTTTTTCTATTTGTATTTATTTTTTTCTATTTATATTCATCCCGTCATAGATGACTTCCTTGTACTTATCTCCATTGATGTTATTGTTATTACTCCAATATGAACTTTGGGCATCTACTTTTCAAATTACGTATATATTATAATTAAATCTATGATGCCACACTGTTACAGGACACAACAATGCTGTTCTGGAACAATTGTGGGGTTCAGTTGGCCACTGCCAAGACGTGTGACTCCCAATGCAAGAGCTTGATGAAAAAAGGAAAAGGATTATTTATTTAAAGGTTATGCACATTTAGAGTAATGGCAGTTTTCTGCCGTTAAGTCCTGCTCCCTTTAAAACCACCCAGAAACATTAAGTCCTGCCTCCCTTTGCCAAACCAGGCCAGTTTCAGAATATGCCGGTCGGAGGTACTGTCTTTCAGAAAAGCAGAAGTCTGTGGCTCAGTATTCAGGTCGCAGTTCGACTCCAAGCATCCTTCGTGAATCAGGGTGGCCAGGCATGTCCCCTGCAGCTCCTTCAGCTAGCTCTGCAGCCATCTTCTCTTTTTTTATTTCAAACAGCATGGATTCTTCCCCTCTCTTACTCCAGACTGTGTGGCTTTTTCTCTCCTATCCCAGTGGACCCTCTTTCTTACACTCCGGACCTTGTGGTGGAGCCATGTCTCTTTCAGCCCTCCCTCATTTAAATGCTTGGCTGGAACTTCCCGAATGAGCTCATAACCAGCCCCTCCTATGATGTGTTATTATCATTTACCTTCTTTTGGCTGCCATCTTTAGTCAGGGCAAAAGTTCCCAGCGCCTTCCAGGGTGAGCATATGCCCCTGTCTCTAGTGCAGGCTCTGTATAAACCCCCTGGCTGTGTCACAAGTCCCTGAATGTGCTCAGTCACATATACAACTCACCCTGGGCTGCAGTCCTCTTCCTTCCAGGAAAGCGCTGTCATTAACTTGCCTTTGTTTAGTAATGTAGCTTAAATGCCATACCATCCACTCCCCCTTCCTCCAATCAAGTGTTGTGGGGGCTGTTTTCCTATTTTTAGAGGATTTATATTCTGCACCCCATTGCAATATGCCTCCAAATATTTGTAAAATTTTATAGAAAATTCAATAACTTATCCCAATGTTGGTCAACTCCCCTTAATGATTTTGACACATAAGACACAATGAATTATACTTCCAGATAAAAATTTCCCAGGACACTGTATGATAGTCATAAACTATTCTTGTGTTCTGTAAATAGTCATGTACTCAAAGAAATCAAATCTGGAGAATATAGTTCTAATAATAATTCCAAAGAGAAATGACAAAATCTTTTTAAAATAGCATTACCAGTGACACAAATGTGTAACTTGTAAAGGGAATGGTTAGATTTAACAAATATTTATTGGGCATTCATTATATGTCAGTATTTCTTTTAGGAAATTATGCCAGGCATTGTGGATTTTGTTACTTCTATATATTAAATGTATATTTTTCATTCAAATATTTTTAAATCATATGTTATTGATTATGCTGTTATAGTTGCCCCAATTTCCCCCCTTTGCCCCCCTTCCACCCCGCACCGCCCCCCTCCCCTCAGGCAAGCCCCACACTGTTGTCTGTGTCCATAGGGCATGCACATGTTTTCTTTGGCTACTCTTTTTCCTACGCTGTATTTGGCACCCCCATGAGTCTTCTGTAACTACTAACTTGTACTTCTTAAGCCCTTGACCTTTCTAGCCCTTCTCCTGACCCTGATCCCTTCTAGCAACCATCAAAACATTCTCTGTATCTATGATCCTGTTTCCCTTCTGCCTGTTTGGTTATTTTGTTTTGTAAATTCAATTGTTTTCTTTTTTAATACTCAGTCTCATTAATTTACAGACATACTGAATAGTAGCAGATTAAAAATTCTAAATCTAACTTACTTATTCCAAAAATCCTATCAAGTGTTTACAATTGTTCCTCACTGAATTAAAAAAGAGAAATGTTTCCATCCCCAATGGAGTTTAAATCTAATAGAGAATATTCTTCTGAATTTTTAAGCATGCATTTATTTATTCATTCACTTAACAAATATTTGTAAGTAAGTGAAATAGAGGGCCTTTTAATGGTGATATTTTCCTTATGGGCACTCATGATTTATTCTCACATTTGAAATAAGGACTTTGTACAATAGTGGTGATTGATATATAGGATCAGGCACAAATAACGCCCCTTTTTATTACAAAATCTTAAGCATGTAATTCTGTAACATAACTATATCGCACTCAAGCACACCCTATGACATTTTAGGTGAAATATTTGAATTAACACTATAAATTTTTATACCCTTATTTTTACCCTGCCAACCACACTCACACAGGTGTTACTTCTGCCAGACCCTGTATATATCAATATGTTTATATATAACATGTAAAATTAAAGTTATATGTAATATGCATTTCACAATTTTTATTAGTTTTGAAGATATGTGTTTTATGAAGTGTATTTTATCATAATTAAATAGTGCATTGATAGCAGGAGCTGGGGGACTGAGGGAGACAACATCTGGCTGTTGGTCACCTGTTTATTCAAATGGAAGGTAGAAGGTGATGTGCAATCATAGGTTTTGTTGTATATGCCATTAAAGTGTAACTATCATTTTACTGGGAAAATGATATAGAAAATACATATTAAATTGTGCATACCACATCTGTGAGGAGGAGAGGTGATTCGCTTGAGGTATGGCTTTGACACAAATTCCAGCCCGTGGAATGATGCCCCCCCCTTCTACAAAACTGACATTTACAGTTCAGAACATTGAACACAGAACAAATAAGTTATTTTTGTGCAAATGTTAGTACTTACTAGAAATATATGCTAATGAAAATAGTAACAATATATTTAATTAAATTCATGGAATTTTAAAGGATATTAGTTTGCTTTTAAAATCATTCCATCTGTATGAAAGGCAGTTGTTTTACCGGTTAATCTGTTCATTCATTCAGTAAACATTGTTATATGAGAACAATTTTTAGACTGTATTATGTATGTCTCAACTATGCCTAAATAACTATTTAATATTTCAGTTCAATAGATACATTTCTAACATGTAAATAATTGGTTCTTAGGAAACTGATGATATGCATGATGAACCATTTAATAGTCATTAAAATGTATTATATATTGTGTTGATTATATTTATTATTAAATAATTTTACTCATAAATTATTATTAGTAGTAATGTTATCATTGTTATAGATAACAGTAGCTGCCGCTCTTGTCTTCTTCCACCTCATTTGATTGACTTAAAATATATAATAGTGTTTTATTTTTGCATATGTATTCGTATGTGTGTTTATATTCAGTTATTTTTAAGTACACATAAATGTAAATAGGTAAGTTAGCATGTATATACATATATAATTGTTTTTATTTACATGCTTAATATAAATATTTGCATGTGTGTATGCATTGTATGTGATACAAATTTGGAATTATAAAACCAAAGCTTTATTTAAAATCACGATGGTTTTATTTGCATTGACTACAAAGTGTCTGCAACAATTACTCACAAAAACAAACTCATAAAACATATGAAAATATCAATATGCTTCTCAGTCACAAACAATAAAGATGTATATCCAAGTTATACTCAGATTCTGAAAATTATTTCAGAACTTCATGAATAGAACTACAGTAAAGTCACTTTTGGTTCATTAGATAGCAATGATGATATCAAATAAAAGGGGACAATAGTAAATTATGAGATTCACTTCAATATATATTGTAATTTGCAATTATGTATAGCTATATATCTACCCATGAATATCCATATTTATATCTTGAAATCATGATCATTTTTCTGCTTTGCTTTTTTGTCCTTATAAATTGCCATGCAATTGAATTGCCAATATGATATTAAGTAAGGAAAATGCAACCTTAAGAAAATACTTGGGTAACTCAAGAAACAACATGAGAACTTCTTAGCTAATAAACAAGAGAGAGAGGTTAGAAGATTGGTATGTTAGGGATCACTGACACTCCAGTTTGATTCCTTTATTTTATAACTCAATTAGTAACTACAGGTAGTGGAGTTTATGTACATAAATAGATTAAGAAAACTGAAATTATCTCCAGTTATAGTGCTATTTCCGATTTTAAAATGTCTTGTTGAAAGTCATATAACAGTAAACATTTTAGTCATTTACATCTTGTTATTTATACCTCTGATCTTATTATAATTAATATTTTAAAGCTGATATTTATAGAGCTAGGAATTAATACTTTTAAGATCAGCCTTAAAAATTCTGAGAAATCCCATTTATTTCAGACTACATTAAAATATGGTATTCTGGTATGTAAATTATATATTTCCATTTTCCCACCCACTTCTACAAAACTTTTACAATTTGATGCTTTGTCAAGGAGTAATTAGGTTATTTCACAATTTTACCAGAAGTTGGATTCAACTTCTGGAAACAGAATTTTGAAATGTCTTGTTTGTACAAGACAATTGTATGATGACAATTCATATTAAATTGTCATCAGGAAATCACTTAGGGCTACTTGGACGCTCTATCCTCATCTAAATTACCCCTGCTTTTCTTATATTTCTGTTGAAGTACCACATTAGTATGAAATTACTTTATAGAAAACTAGACATGAATAAAGGACTGTTTTCTTTCTACTCTATTTTTTCCCTTTTGTAGGTGATATAACTTCCCACACATGGAGTTTTAAATCAGATCACCTACAGGCAAAGTGCTGAATACACAGAGCACAGAGAGGGTGCTGTCTCTCTTCACATATTCACTGAATGCCATTACCTAAGGGGATGCAGGAAATGGGCGGTGATGAATAGGCTTTATTTAACAATATGGATTTATACTAGGTCTATTTGAGATTTTACATTTGCAATGTTTTGGGGAGAGAACGTCTGTGCCCAAGCTTTTCTGTGATGAATTGCAAGTAATGAGAGAATAGAAAGAGCTAACATTTATTGGACTCTATGGTACGTAACCCAATAATGGGAAAGAGAGTGCAATGTCCATGCTATATTGTATGCCTTTTTGGTGGGGGGTTGGCTCTTATTGGAATTTTGGGTTTTTTCTTTGAAATACTGATACATTCAGAATTCTTCATCTATATGTTTGCTAGTCATTAAAGAATCGAAGAATTGAAGCTCATTTTTCCACCCTCACTCCAAAATTCTGTGACAATATTAGTTAAATGTTTTCCTTGATTTAGCTGAATTATTCTATTGGTGATGATGTTTAGGACTGTAAGATGCACCAGACCATAAGACACACCTAGGTTTTAGAGGAGGAAAATAGGAAAAAAATTTT
>PVKM010014010.1:0-29556 GCA_004027735.1 Carollia perspicillata
CTCTGGCCCAAGCCTGGCTGGTATCTCCAAGAATAACAGCTTCCTACCTCCAGGAAGAAGGACCTGCCAGCAACTAAATAAATACAAGTTTTATGGGGTGATTAATATAATACTTGGAAAGATAAGCTCCTATCCCAGTTTTTCAAACTCTCCCTGCTCGTCTCAGAAACGTTGGCTCTGGAAGAGCAGCTGTGGGTCCTGGCAGAAAGCTCTGTGACCGCCACAGCCTAGGCGCTGTGCAGGGGTGGGGGGAGACACAAGAATCGGAAACCCCTCTCCTTGAAGAGTGTTTACAGTGGAGGGGTGGCGCACCACGTAACTGTTCTGAGGAGATATAAACCCAATCCTGCAATAAGTTTATGGCCAAAGAGTAAAAACCGGGGTGGGGGTGAGGGAGTGCAGCTGGGGAGCAACCCAGGAGGACTTCCTGTAGGAGGTGAGTTTCAAGTCGGGAACCCAAGGAGGTAAAAAGAATGGACTGGTTGAGGAGGAACAATTTAGGCCGTTCAGGAGGGGTGTGCATAGGAACAGAGCGGGGGTGGTAATTAGCAGTCATTCAGGCAGCAGATCCTTCAGGGGAGGGGATGAAGCAGGAAGGTAGTGGGGTGACTTATGGAGAAGGGATGTGCACAGGTGGGGGAATCTATGAAAGTAGAAACTTTCCAGCAGCTTCTGGGCTGTCAAGTTTTCAGTAAGAGGAAATGTGGCCTGCCCAAACCCTCCCACCAGTCAGAAGCCAGGCCAGGCCTAGAATTCGGATCTCCCAGGCTGATCTGGGTGTAGGGTCAACGTGAGATTTATTGCTTCGTCAAAATGGTGGTGACTGAGACCAGGAGGGCATTAGGTGGGGCTCCCAAGGGTGTGTGGCATTCTGCTCCTTCCCAGTGTCTGCCCGGGCTCCCAGGTCTTGGTAAAAGATCTTGCCTGCCTGCTGAGGAGGGAGATGTACGGGGACTCCCAGGGTAAGCTCTCTGAGGGTCAGGCTGCTGCTGGGCCAGTCCCTTGGGTGGCGGGCCAGCCTGGCTATGCTGCAGGGGGAGGCCTAGGCCTCTCTGTAGATAGGCCCGGGTTCAGGTCTCCCCTCTGAGGTGTGTCTAGGCCTGGCGGCACGAAGAGTGCGAGCCATCTCTGGCTGGCTGAGGACCACACTGCCATCTGGGGCTTCCGCTTCCCAGGCTAAACCAATATTTACCTTCGGCTGTGGCTGCCAGGGGCCAAGAGGCAAATATTAGTTTAAGGAGCCTGAGCCAAGCTCTTGGGTTGGGGAAAAGAGCTGAGGATGCTGATCGCGATTTCTTTCTCTTCGACAGTCTTCATTTCTTGATTCATAAATATCTTGCTGTCCCTTCTGCTTCAGAGACTCTTCCAGGCACTTTCTTTCTGCTCATCCCAAATTCCGCCAAATATATGAGGGCCCAACCCCACACCCCTCCTCCGCCAGGAAGACTGCCCAGCCTTCTCTGTTCTCGATGACCCTTCCTCCTCCGGGCCGTCTGAAGCACGTGCAGGTCGAAGTGGTGTCCGCAGTTGTGCATCATGTCCTGCTTGTCGAGAACTGCATACAGCCTCTATGTATAGATCATAAAGAAAGTTGTTGTACCCATTTTGCAGACAGGGGGACAGTGGCTCCGAGAGGTCTGGCAGCTTGCCCAAGGCCGCACGGCTTGGTGGAGCTGCGCCTTGAGGCCTGGACCGTGGGCTCGGTTCCTTCCCGGCTTCTCTGACATGAGTCCGCTTGGTCTCCCTGTTAAGTCTGGATTCCCCCAGGTGTGGGGCTGTGGACCTCCTTTGTCATCTAAAGTGGAGCTTACGAGAGTGCAGACCAGACCGCCTGGGATCGGCTGTATATGCATTAGGTACAGACAGGCCAGCGGGGGCCCAGCCTGGCGGGAGAGGGGCGTTAGGCCGCCCAGCATCCTGATTCAGCGGTGGGTGAGGGTTGGCTGCCTGTCTTGCGGTTCCCCGAAGGCGCCTGAGGGCTTTATCTGGGTCTGCTGTTCATGGTGTACTCCAGTTTGCTACTGTAATGAATATACAAGGTGCAACTGTACGTCATTGCCAAAATTGAATTGTCTCTAATGTCCAGAAATGGTAATTTCGCATTTCCACCTAGTATCTCTGGCTCAGGATTGAGTTCTGGGGAGCTTGGAGAGATCTGGGGCACCCAGGGTGGGGTGTGTGTATAGGAGAGGGGGTGGGGCCTGGCAGTCTTGGGGACCAAGCCCTCATTTCAGAAGCAGGCGACCTGGCTGAATCCGGACTTGATTCGGCCACTCCCTAGCTCTGGGCAAGTCCCTCAGCTTCTCTGTGTCTTAGCCGCCTCACCTGTTATTTGTACATCATCACCACGCGCCATTTACGTCGCAGGTAGTCTGTGAGGCTCCCAGATATGCAGACACAAATGGGAAGGGCTGTTGTCGGTAGGTTAGAACGGAACACCTAATTCCCATACCTCACCAAAACAGACGAATCCCCAAGCCAGTGCTCTCACTGGAAGAGGGAGCCTCAAATCCAAGTCCCTGTGGCTGAACGAAAGTCGAACCATGAAATCTAGATTATTTCTTAGACCGAGATCGATGGTTCCCCAGCTGGGTTGCTTGGAACACTGGGGCTCCACAGAGGCCCCTCTGTGGGGGCTGAGGGGCGGCGCTCTGTGGCCCCCTCTTCAAGCAGAGCTTTTGGCTCCGTGGGACAAAAGGATTCCGCTGCTTAAAAAAAAAAGTCTGAGAACCACCAGACCCGATCATTCCGAGAACCTATACATCTGCATCTAAGATTCTGTGGCTTGAAGATTCTGTGAATCTAAGAGTCCGTGATGCTGGGACATTCTGTCCTTTCCTTTGTGAGCCTCAGAAAGTGTGCGCAGATCTTTTTTCTCTCTTAACTTTCCTGTGGTTTTATGTGGAGAGGGGTGAGGCAGGTGTGGGTTCTGGGGTACTTCCCAGAGGGGTGGAGAGCGCCTCGCACATCCAAGCCACGCACCTGCCCTCGCAGCTCCTTCCCCTGCCCTGGTGCCAGATGGAGATGGCAGGAGGATGTTTATGGAGCCAAACAGGGGTCGGGAGATACCCGCCAGCCGGCTTGGAGGCTGCCGGCTGACCCGTGGTTAAAGATTATCCAGAGCTCTGGATGTGAGAATCTAAACAAACTCGGGCTGATGGCAGGCTCTGCTCCCCCCGGCCCCCACACCTGCCCCTCCAGGCCCCCTGCACCTGTGCCCAGGCCCTCGTCACCCTGCACTGGCTGTCAGCGTGTGGGAGGGCCTGAGGGTCTGGGTGAGCGCCGGCCCTAGTGCCCTCCACCTGGCCCCTCTCCACTCCCTTCCTTTCTCCTCACTACTAGCCTTGCTCGGAATGTCGTCCAGGCGTCCCCTCACACACGGTCCCACTCGAGTGCCTCTCACTTCCGTCTGCCAGTCTAAACCCTCTCGTCCTTCGGGGCCCAGGTCCAGTTTTGTTCTTTCCAAGATGCCGTCTCTGACTCACCCTGAAACAGAAAGGAGGACCTCAGCCTCAGTTGGAGAGGGATATTTATCCTAAAAGGAGTCTTTATCCTAAAGAAGAGGAGGCTCTTTTTTCTTCTGAAGGGGGCCCCAAGGAGTAGATATGGGATACACAGGGACCCAGGCAAGGAGAGGTTTTCTAATAGTCACAGTTGTTCGGAGGTAGGGAAGTGGTGAGTTTCTTGTCCCTGGGGGTATTCTAGACAAAGCTGGGTGAGAACTTGGCAGAGAGAAATAATTTCCTCCTTCTTCTTTAAGGTCCTATCTCACCTGAGAATCTAAGAATTTTTGTAATGAAATTGTATTCAAGTATTTTCATGCCTCCATGCGTCAAACCAGCTAAGGGCTCCTGGCTGTCCAGGACCCGGGCCTTGGCTTCTCCCTCTCTCTCTGACCCCTGCCCAGGGTCGGGCGCACCGTGGGTCAGTGAGTGGGCGCCCTGTGTGCCTCCCTGAGTGGAGGAAACCCCTGGCCCGGGCCTCCCTGCCCTTGGCAGGGCCCGGTTGTTTCTGCCCTGCCCAGGGGATCTGCACAGCCACCGCCAGGCACCAGATTAGGCAGGAGCTGAAGACGAGCAAATGCCTTCCTGAAAAAGGGGACAGGAGAGGGGGGTCAGCTTAGCAGCTTCTCCCACGGCCTTCTGCCACCCCTCCCCCCGTCATAAAACCTCCAGAGTAGGCAGCCGTGTGCCCCGGGCACAGATTACATAACTTGTTGCTTCCAAATGTGGGGCTGTCCCACTGCTGGGGGTTATAGGTTGCCCGTCTGGTTTTTCCAAGCTGTCTCCCAGGGCTCGTCCTGGGCTGCGGTTGGTCCCATGGTGTTCTCCCCCAGCTTTGGGAGTGGGGACCCTTCCCTGACCTCTCACTTGATGTCAGCTCACCCAGCTGTGACCCTGGCTGTTCCTTTGGAGGGGGCTCTGACCCGCGCCTGGGTCTCAAGTTTCATCTATTTCAGGGCCCTGGCGCAGCTGGGCACACCGATGGGGTGGTTATTTTGGAGCTGGTTGGTGGCCTGCAGCTGCTCCTGACCTCAAGAGGTGGAGGGGATGGGAGAGAAGACATGGTCGGGCCGGGCACTGGCCCCAGGGATTCCGTTTTTAGCCGTTTCCCAGCATCTCCTGACTCCCGCAATATTTCAAGCAAGGTCAACATTTTCCTGCCTCTTCTCCTTTCTTTCTGTCGCCCACCGTGTCTCCTTCCTTTTCTTCTTTCTCCTAAAATCTCCACCGGCGGGTTCTCCTTCCTGGTCTTTAGTCAGCGATGTCATTCAGTGATTTTTGGCTTGGGTGCCATGGTGACTGCTATAAAGTCCGGCATTTGGGTGCAAAAAGTTCATTGCCTGAGTTGCAGGTGGATCCGACTTTGGTCGGCAAACTTGACCTGAGCCAGCACTAATACCTGAAATTTTCCAGTACTCAGGAATCAGGGGCTTCCCACGCTACCTCTGACCCCTGTGACGACACTGAAAGGCAGGTATCGTCACACCTGTTCTCTCTGTGAGCGATCCGAGGAGGAAGGCTGCTCACCCACAGGCTACCTGCCACGTGCCGAATCAGACATGGAAACCCACCCTGCCTCACCCCAAAGCCCATGCACTCTCTTCTCAGCTGCCTGGCGTGTAAAGATAATTAACAGTGGCTCATAGTAACCTAGTGATTACTATCTGCCAGGTGCCTACTAGCTGCCCTCTGGGCCTTACTCCACTTTATCTTTGCAGCATCCCTTCCGAGGGGAGTATGAGAACACAGACTTTGTACCAATCAGTAAATGCTGGTTTCACTGCTGAAGAAGAGGGGCCCGGAGAGGTTAAGCTGTTTATCCAAGGTTGTACAGCTGGGAAATGGCAGAGCCAGGATTTGAACCCAAGCTGCTGACTTCAAAGTTGTTGCACTTATGCCCCTACCTTGCTTCCCAGTGTATGGAGACCGGTTACTAAAAAACCTGAACTAGTCTTCGGTTGCATTATTAGAAGTATAGTGCATTTATCAAGGGAGGTGATGGCCACACTGCCTTGAGCTGGTCAGGGCACCTGTGGAGTCTGGAGTCCAGCTCTGTTCATTGTCTCACAGGTGGGAAGGCTGTGTGAGGACTCTGAGTACTCCCTGAAGAGAGTTGTTTTCAGTATGGGGCTAAAGCCGTGGGCATAAATGCAAGGAGGTATATTCTAGTTTTAAGAGAAGGAAACGCTTTTTAAAAGTCAAGAGGTGCTCAACAACGGCACAGGTTGCCTGGGAGGTAGTGAGCACCCGGCAGTGGGCATATTCACATGGAAGAGGACCCCATGTTCAGGTAGAAGGAGCAGAGACCAGGGTAACACACATCCAGGCTCACTGGGACTCTGTTTTGAGGTTCTACCCCGCTCCATAGACTCCGACAGATTGTCCTGAGTGTGTGGGGGAGGGGAGAGGAGTGTGGGGGTGCCCATGTGCATGGGCCCCTCTGACAGCCTTGTTCCCTTAGGCCCTGGCCGGGCTTCTCTGAGCCCTTGTTCCTCCTCACTCCGCTGTCCCTGTTCCTTCCCCTCCCTGTCTCCAGCCCTCTGGAGTCCTCCAGGCCACTGTCTGGAATCCCTGAGGGGTTGGGGAGAGGGGTGTGTTCCCCATGGTCCAGGTCAACTCACATCCTTCCCTAGGTCCCCACTTTGTCTCCTGTGCCTCCCCCTCCTGCTCAGGCCCCCCTTGCCTCTGCCTCTCCACAGCCCCCTAGCCTGCCTGCACCTTCGCTGTCACAAGGTCAATTCCCTGGAATAATCGCATTTTCCGGTTGGCTCCCTTCTCCTTGCCAAGCACGATGCTGGGAAATCCCAACCAGCCAGGCCCCAAGAGGCTTCTCCAGAGAAACAGGGCACTTCGGGGAGGGCTGGGCACCTTCTCCTTGACTGAGCCCAAACTCTGCAGTGCCTGGAAGGGGCAGGAAGCTGGGTGGGAGGGAACAAAAATAGGGAGGCTTCAGAGACTGTCTCTAGGTTCAGCTAGAGCTGGGTTCCGGCCTCTGCTGGCCGTACCAGTCCAGCTCCCAACTTCTGCTCTCACACTGAGCACCCCAGCCATCCTTACTGAGTTCCTGGAGAGAAAGCACGATTCCTCCCGTGGGGAGGCTCAGAGAAAAGACTCCCTGGGAGGGGTTGGCCCGTGATGTGTCCCATGGTGGCATTAGCCAGATTTGGGGACTCCCATACTTGAAGGGGTTCAATAAAAAGAGGGGCCTGAAGTGAAGACTGGCATCGGGAGTTGGGCCGACCTTGCTCAGTCCTGGATCTGCCGCTTGGCCCCTGTCACATAACACCTCCGAGCTTCATCTGTGCAGTGGGAACACCTCCGCGGGAAGCTTTAAGGACGAAATGCAGGCAGGATTCGTCAGGCATAATGGCTTTTACTATAAACTACAGGGTTTCACACAGCTGGATGTGACACAGCCATTAAAAAAATACAATGTTAGCCCTGGCCAGGAGTGTCTGCCTGTACACCAGAAAAGGTTGTAGGTTCGATCCCCAGTCCGGGCATGTACTAGAGGCAACGGGTCGATCCTTCTCACATCAATGTTTCCCTTTCGCTCTCTCTCTCTTCCCTTCCTTCCCTTCCTCTCCCCCCAAAAGCAATAAAAACATATCTTTGGGTGAAGATTAAATATATATATATATATATATATATATATATATGTATGTATATATACAGTGTTAGAAACATAGTCATTGGCATGAAAGTATTCAGGACACAGTGAGCAGAAAAAATAGCTTTGAAAAGGAAATCTTTGTAGCAGTGTTCTTAGTCTGGAGTCTGTGCCCATGGATGGCTTTATGTGATTCACGGATGCTCTAAAATTATCCACAAAATTTAAGGAGAATGTGCATTTTTCTATGGAGGGGATAGGTCAGAATTATCACATTTTCAAATGGATTTGATACCCATACAAGGTTAAAAACTACAGGTGTTTATATAGCATGATTCGATTTTTGCATTAAAAATGTAAGCAAAAATTATGTTAAAAAAACAAGACAGCAAGGTTATGCACCCAAATATTCATAGTATTTTTCTCTGGATGGCGGGTTGACAGGCAATTATTTTTCCTTTTTGTGGAACTGTCTTTTCTACAAAATACACTCTGTATGGCTTGTATGATTAAAAAGAGACAGGTTTTGATTTCCTATTAAGTCACTTTCAAAAAGGACAGCTTGGATAAATTTGCTCAATTTCTCTCAGCTGCAGTGTCCTTATGTGGCAACAGTAACTTCAAAAGGCAATTGCCGGGACAAAATGAGACAATTTATGCACGGAGCAGTCAGTGGTAGGGCTGTCAGCAGTGCATTCAACACGTTTATTTACTGCTCTCCTGCGAAGTGCTCAGGCCGTTCTAGTTGCCGAGGATAAAGAGAGAGGGCCACAGGAGTTCAATTTAAAAAATATCTTTTATAAGCGTACCATTTAGAAGCCATCGTGTTTTCTAATTTTGTTACCAGGACCCCTGTATTTGAGTCGCTCTGTGCGCAGTGGCCCAAAAGAAATGCATGAGCAGGAGTTTGTAGTATAGAAAGAAAAAGTTTAACAGTGAATCAGCAGTCCTCTCAAGACCCAGCTCCCCAGTGGAGTCTAAGGTACAGATTGTATAGGGCAAAAATCACAAGTCAGGGCGTGTGTGTGTGTGTGTGTGTGTGTGAGTGTGTGTGTGTCTTGGCGGGCGGTGTTCCAGGTTGTGCTGGAAGCTGATTGGTCGAAAGTGAGGTAAAGGCAATAAATCCTTCCTTCAGGTCTTGACAACAGCACTGAGGTCAACAGCTTGGAGGTCGGCTCTGGCATCCCTGTCTGGTTTCAGGGAAAAGTAGCCAGGAGGTGTTTCCACCCTAGGGCTCCGGAGCTGAAACAGAACTTAGGTGGAGATGTTATCTTTAGCCTGTCAGAGGTCCAGACCTTGTGACCATTAGTCAGGACCGGGCTATTGTCTTCTGCTGCCTCTGGGTTGAGGGGAGAGGCTAGGTCTACGGAGGCCTGTAGAGGTGATTTCTAGAGCTATGATTCAAGACCTTTGGTTTCAATTTTGGTGTCTTTCCTTCTAGCCTTAATCCTTTGCTTAAGCAAGTAGATGTTCTGCGCAACTTCGGTTGCCCATTTGCTCCTCAGTCCTATGCATTTTCAATGCCTTTAAAAGGCCAGTGCTTTGTAAGGCTAGTTGGAGGATGGGTGCAGGCCATGGGGACTGACTCCGTGGCCTGCCTGACGGTGCCCTGTCTCTCCCCTCCCTGGTCACAGACAGTGAGCTGGTGCTGCCCGACTGCCTGCGGCCGCGCTCCTTCACCGCCCTGCGGAGGCCGTCGCTGCGGCGCGAGGCCGACGACGCGCGCCTGTCTGTGAGCCTCTGCGACCTCAACGTGCCGGCCGGGGAAGGCGACGAGGCCACGCCGGCCCCTGGCTGCCCCATCCCGCAGAACTCGCTCAACTCGCAGCACAGCCGCGCTCTCCCCGCGCAGCTCGACGGCGACCTGCGCTTCCACGCGCTGCGCGCAGGCGCGCACGTCAGGATTCTGGACGAGCAGACGGTGGCGCGCCTGGAGCACGGGCGTGACGAGCGCGCGCTCGTCTTTACCAGCCGGTCGGTGCGCGTGGCCGAGACCCTCTTCGTCAAGGTCACGCGCTCGAGCGGTGCTCGACCCGGCGCGCTCTCCTTTGGCGTCACCACGTGCGACCCTGGCACGCTGAGGCCTGCCGACCTGCCCTTCAGCCCAGAGGCCCTGGTGGACCGCAAGGAGTTCTGGGCCGTGTGCCGCGTGCCCGGGCCCCTGCACAGTGGCGACATCCTGGGCCTGGTGGTCAACCATGACGGCGAGCTGCACCTTAGCCACAACGGCGTCGCTGCGGGCATGCAGCTGTGTGTGGACGCCTCGCAGCCGCTCTGGATGTTCTTCGGTCTGCATGGGGCCATCACGCAGATCCGCCTCCTCGGTGAGTGTTCCCAGCCATGTGCCAGCCTCGACATTACCCCGAGGCTGGCCTCAGCTGCCCTCCTCAACACACCCAGCATCGAGCGTTTCCTGGAAGAGGGGGCCGATCGGTAGAGGAACACAGGGGTCAGCGCATCATGAGGAGTTGCCAAAGAGCCACAGACACTGAAATGGGTTCTGGGTGGGACGCCATGGCCCTCACATCTCACCAGATGCACCCTGGGGAGGGGAGAGGCCCTTGGATGTTTGAGTTTCACTTTCAGAATCTGATTAACGCACATTCCCCCAAAATACGTAAATGCTATAAACAGTCCAGGTACACACGCTCTGGTGGCCACTTAAAAAGAGAAAATAGTGTTTTCACCAGCATTTAACTTTTGGGGGCTCAGTTTCCATTTCTCCCAAATGGTAATAAAGGCTTCCGTCTTTAAGTTGGTTGTGGGTCCAGTTAAGAAAAAGAGGTTGGTGTGTCAGTAGCCAAGTGCCTGTGTAGGGTGGTACCTGGGTTGGGGGTGCCTGTGAGGAACCCCGGTACAGAAGGCTTTGGAGGAAGTGGGGTTGCAGAAGTCTGAGCCTTGCTTTCCTGGGTTTGAGTGGACAGACTTGGATGTGGGGTAGGTAAGCCATGTTTCCTGGAGTATTCTGTGGCTTAGTTGTCTGTTGAAAAAGGGCTCTTGGGTGAAAAAAGCTTGGGAGATACTGAGTTTTTAGAAAGCAGGACTTCTCAGAGCCTTTAATACGCAGTATGAATCTGTAGGGAGGGAGTGGTGGTGGTTACAGTGTGGTTATTTGAAACAGTTTGACCAGAAACCTTTTTTTCACAAAGAATCCCTTTGGAAGAGGGGCGTCCAACCTTTTGGCATCTCCAGGCCACACTGGGAGAAGAGTTGTCTTGGGCCACACATTAAATACATTGCAACACAAAAATCACCCCAAAAAACCTCATAATGTTTTCAGTACATTTACAGTTTTGTGCTGGGCCGCATTCAAAGCCATCGTGGGCTGTGGGTTGGACATCGCTGCTCTAGAATCGTACCCCAGAGTGAGCAGGTGCCCATGCTTTCCCAACGCTGGCCTGCTAGTCACCTGCAGTAGACTGGGCTGGTTTCATTGGACTCACCTGGAGAGCCCACTCAGGTGCAGATTCTCGAGGACCTTCAGAGATTTTCATCCTGTAGAGCAGGGGTGTCAAACTCACTTTCACCAAGGGCCACATCCGCCTCCAGGTTGCCTTCAAAGGGCCGAATGTAATTTTAGGACTGGATACATGTAACTACTCCTTAACAGTTAAGTGAGAGCTTGGCGCTGCCACCAGGTAGAAACAATGTGCTGGGCAGGATATAGCAAGGTGGAGGGCCGGATTCAGCCTGGGGCCTGTGCTTTAGATCTTGGGTAGGTCCTGGGCATATGATTTATTATTTTTTTTAGCAAGTTTGCTTAGGCAAGTTTGGAGACCCCTGGGCCTTACGGCCCCCAGCCTACCCCTCACCCCAGGAGGCTTCGTAGGCAAGATAATGTGTGTGTGTGAGCACGAGTTACACTGTGAGGTTGGCGGGCTTCGTGCAGGCATATGTGAGTAACTAAGTGCATACATGTATGCGTGGATGTAATGCTGGTGGCGAGCGCAGGGGTGTGTGAGAAATCAGATAAAATCAGTGGCAACTTCCTACTCTGTTCCGGAGATTGAAGGAAGATGGCCTTAGAAAGAAATTGAAAAAGAAATGAGGCTGGCTGGCATGGCAAGAAGTTAGGATTGGGGGAAGGGGACTCGGGAAAGAATGAGAAGAAACCAAGCGAGATGAAAGATGTCAGGAAGGAAGGAAGGAAGCCGGGGGTGAAAATTCAGGATGGAATAGAAGGAAATCCGGCTGAGGTAGAAAGACCTCAGATGGTTAGACTTGGGTGGTTAGCCTCACCAAAGACACCGCTCCTCAGACGAAGCAAATTACGGAAGGGCAAGGCGCGCTCTGGCCCCAGCACCGCCCAGTAACAGAGAAGGAGCTTTCCAGGGAGGCTTCTGTTGCCCAAAGGGCTTACTTGACTGGAGCAAGGAAGAAGCTTAAAAAAGAAAAATCGGGACTTAAATGTCTCCAGAGGTCAATGGCCAAGATGGGCGTTGAGGTGTAATCATTCAGAATTCACTGTACACTAAATGGAGTGTCCCTGAGCTGTTTGGAGAATTGCTGTCTCCACCAGCAAGTTGGTGTTAGGGGACCCTGACTGACTCCAAAAGAAAAATATATCTGGGACAGTGGGTAAAGGGGAACTGTTTACCTTCTAGAGGGATGCTTTGCTTTGTTGAAGGCCTGAGTACATTAAGAATGGAAGGCTTCATTAAGAATGGAAGGCTTTTTTTTTTTTTTTTTACTCCAAAACTATAGCCAGTTTCCTAGTTAATGGTGAACCACTAGAAATATTCTCATTAAAGTCAGGAATATGAACGGGATGCCTTTCAGTATTGTTCTGAAAATGCTAGTCAGTGCAATAAGGTAAGAAAAGCAAATAAGAGTTACGGATTTCTACAGGAGATAATAATTAACTTGAAAACTATTAACGCTAATGAGAGAAACCCTCCGGCTACCTAATGAATGTTCCTAGAAACGATGACTAATAAATGGATTAGAACAGATAACTAATAATAGAGTACGTCCTTGTACATAGGGCATTGTGTTGGGGCAGATACAATTTCCTGCTCTCAGGAAGCTTGTGGTTTAACTGGAGAAACAAAGCTGCATTCCCAGCCAAAGGACAAATAATACCCCAGCATCTGTGGTTGTTTGACCCTTTGCATGTGGTGTGTGTGGCTGGTCAGTGCTAAAGAGAATAATGTGGTTGGGGGTGGGGGGCGAGGCTTCCCAGAGGAGGGGATTTGAGGTGAGCTCCCCAGAGGCTCTCTGTATAGTTAGCTTTTGGGGGCAGGAGCTTTGTGGGTCTTGTCCCCAGCTTTATGTGTACACAGCGTATGGTACCTGGTGGGCCCTCAGAGAGGGCTTACTGGAGGGAGAAGGGAGGGATGGGGAAAATGAGGAGCAGAAGGGGGAGAGGTGTGAGGGAAGGAGGGAGCGGGGGAATGTGGCACAGACTAGTGTGGGAGATGGTACAGGGCATTTCCAAGGGGCCAGTGCGGAGGAGAAGGTGGGCGTTGTCTGCGGCCGGTGATGGAGAGTGCAGGGCCCTGCACAGGATGGCAAGGCGAGGGCGCAAGGGTCATTCTGGGTGGGAGGCGGGTGACTTTGTTCTCTGGTATGGGGAAACCTAGAAGGCGAAGGATGCATAATGAAGGGCAGAGGTGGGCTTCCAGGCAGGGGCTTGTTTGGAGACTGCTGGTGTGGCAACGCCAGAGGACCTATGGCCCGCTGCTTTGTAGGTGGGAGCGGAGCACTGGGGCAGGGTGCTGAGCCAGCCTGTGGAATCCTGCCCTGAGCCCAGTGAGACTGCGGCACCCACGTTCTCTCCTGGGAGCCTGCTGGAGGGGCAGAGACCTGAGCTCTCTCCGAGTGGGCCTTTGAGTTGCTAGCTTCCCCTCCTTCCCCTCCTGCAGGCTCCACCATCCTTGCCGAGCGGGGCATCCCATCGCTTCCGTGCTCCCCTGCCTCCACGCCAACCTCGCCCAGTGCCCTGGGCAGTCGCCTCTCCGACCCCTTGCTCAGCACCTGCAGCTCGGGACCCCTGGGGAGCTCTGCTGGCGGTAAGTGGGCTAGCCCCTCCAGGTCGATTGTGTCTGTGCCAGACCCCCTGCCCCGAGACCCTGGCTGAGGAAGGCGTGCAGCCTCTGTACTGGAGTTGGGGCCCCGGAGGAGCGGGCATGGGCTCAGTGAACCCTTGTTTGGTGGTGATTTCTGGAGAGTATCCTATCCTGTCCCTACCTGGGTGCCTTTCTCCAAAGGACTTTTTTTTTTTTAAAGCACACAGGGAACACCAAAGGATAGCTCAGGTGGGACCTGCCTTGAAAGATCTTGGGCCCCCTTGCTCCCTCCATCTGCGTTCCTCCTCTGTCACTGCTACGTGGATGCCCCGGCCCGGGTCTGAGAGCGGAGGGCCAGCCACGGGGCTGCCCAGAGCGCATCCCTCCCCCCTTGTGTGCAGGAAGCTGGGCTGTTGGAGTAGACAGGCAGGTCTGATCAATGGTGGGGGAACAGGAGGCCAGGGCACTCTCTCCCTGTGGACCTGGGACTGGGCCGGACCAAGTCCTTGACTGGGGTCCTCTCACACCCAGGGACGGCCCCCAACTCACCGGTGAGCCTTCCTGAGTCACCAGTGACCCCAGGCACCGGCCAGTGGAGTGATGAGTGCACCATTTGCTACGAGCACGCAGTGGACACGGTCATCTACACGTGTGGCCACATGTGCGTCTGCTATGCCTGCGGTCTGCGCCTCAAGAAGGCCCTGCACGCCTGCTGCCCCATCTGCCGCCGCCCCATCAAGGACATCATCAAGACCTACCGAAGCTCCTAGCCCGACGTGGCGCCCCACCCCGCACGCCCACCTCCTCAGACTCCGGCCCAGCTCCAGCCAAGGGGCCCTTCTCTTCTTCCTCACTTTGGAAACTCTGCTTCCTTCTCCATTAAACCTGAGGCTCCTGAAGGTTTGGGGAGCAAAGGGGTATCGTGCAGGGAAGTGGGGCCGGTGCAGACTGCCCAGCAGAGGGGAGGGAAGGAGGCTACACTTGGTCTGCTTCCCCCTCTCTGCACCCAGCTCTTCCCTTCATGCTGAGGGGGTGCACTGGGGTCTCAGTCTCTCCCAATCCTTCCCTACGTGGGACCGACTTTTAGGTCCCTCTAGCCCATGTGGCACCTTTGTGAGAATTGGAAAGTGTGTCCCTCCCTCTGGGCAGATGTGGCCCTGAGCCAGGGCATGTGGCTCAGCCAGCGGAGTATGGACGGGACATCGGCCTCTGTTCGCTCTCGCAGCCCGCCGCCCGCGCGCGGTGCAGGGCTGCTCTGCAGCAGCCCTGGCAAGTGGCCCCTGGGCTGCGGCCTTACTCTGACCTACCCTGCCCTCTCCCTCTTCCCTGCCCTGTGGCCCCGGCAGCTCCAGGGAAAGAAGGCCAGCGGCTCCCTTCCCCGGGCAGGCGGCAGCCTCCATACCATGCCCGTCTCCCACTCTCCCAGGGTGGGCAGCGTGCGGGCTGCAGGCGGCCCTGTGCCCTGGCAGAGATGCGGAGGCCCTGTCCTGGCTGTGGCCTTTCTGCCCCAGTCATCTGGCCCCCTGGTGTGGGCTGGAGAGCAGGGTCTGTGGTCTGTCAGGGTCTCTAGGAACAGGTTTGCATCTGCTCTTGGTGACCAGTGGTCCTCCTGCACCTCAGTGCTGGCCTGGGCCTGGCTGATGCTGTGCTGCTGTGGCCTCCCCAGGAGAGGCCAGGGCACGGGGCTGGCGGCAGGGAAGTTTCTTGGAGTAAGACCAGCCTTTTTCTTCACTTCAATTAATTTATTTATATGGAGTTTTTGTGGCGGAGGTGTGTTCCCGTCCCTCAGGCCCCTGGAAGTGCTGCTCTGGTGTGCAGGGTGCCGGTGAGAGCAGGCGGCGTTGCCCAGACCCCAGCCCGGAAGCCCACAGGTAGCTTTGCTCACCATGAGTCAGAACGCCTTAAAAAGGGGCGGAATGAGGAGGCGGCCTGGCAGGTTGTGTCCATTTTACATCGAGGCAAACTGAGGCCCCGTGATTCCTTGGGCCGGGCGGCTTACCCAGAGCCACGGAGTGCCCCTCCCCAGGCTGCAGCAGGCTCTCACGGTTGGCGCTGACACGTCCGGAGGCCGGGAGCCCGGAAGGCTGAAGCGGGGAGCCTGTTCTTAGGCCCTCCACCCCCAGGAAAGATGAGAGGGCAGGGGCTGGGACCCAGCACCTCTGGGTGGTTGTTCCTGGTTCTGGGGTGAGGGGGTGCCCCCACCTGCTCTTAGGCTGCAGGTACCCCGCCTCTCACCTCTGCCCTGCCTGCCGTGTCCTTATAGGCCGTGGGCTGGGGCCAGCTCTCAACGGTCTTGGCCTAGTCTCCCCGCAGCCTCCCTCCCGGCCCTCTGCCCCCCCGAGATGCCTTTTACATCCATCCGAGACTGCTTCTCCCTGTGGCTGGAGAGCATGGGGCCCTGGACCTGGCCACCGACGGACCACTTGTGCCACCTGGCTGGGTCAGAGCGCCCCTCTGTGCCCCAGCTGCCACCTCTGTAAAAGGATTGTTTGGGGCGTGGGGAAGACTCTGTGTGACCCTTTGGAGTTCTCTGCTGAGGGGCTGTGATGGGGCGCTGCCGTGTGGTGTGGTGGGACAGCAGTGGGGGCCCGGATGGCCCTTTGTCCTTGCCTTGCAGCCGGCCTTTGGGAAGTGGTAGTTCTGCTGTGGTCTCCCCAGGTTCTGACTCCTAGCCACCTCTTTTGTGGGGGTGGAGTGGGGGAGGTGGTGGCCTCATTTAGTCAGGGGTCCCATTTCTGAGGCAAGGATAGGTCTTAAGTGCAGGGGCTGCCTGGCCTGAGGGTGGGGGAGAGGAAGTCATTGTCCCATTGTCTGTTAGTGCAGGGTGGCTGCTGCCTCCTTTGTGAACTCCGGTGGCTGTGATTGTCAATAAAGGTGATTTGTACCAGCCAGAGGGCTGTGCTGTGCACTGTGGTGGGCAGTGGGGGATGGGGGTGGGGGAGCACCAATGTGTGTGTGGGATGGCATGTGTGAGTAAGGGGGTGAGGGGGTTGGTGCTGGAGGGCCTGGTGTCGAAGGGAGTCAACCATCAGGGTGGACTCCCTGGAGTAGGGGGCTGGAGCATGACCTGGCGCTCGGACAGCGGGGTCCAGAATGCCAGGTGAGCCTTAGGTGCCTGGGATGTTGGGAACCAGTTTGCTGGGGCAGGAGCAGTGGGAGTCCCCGAGGCCTGCTCAACTCCCATCTCCCCCGAGCTGGGTCCAAACGTGGCTGGCAGCGCCACCTAGGGGCTAGTGGAAGGATGACAGAACCTTAGGTCTGCAGGGATGCTGCTGAGCTCCTCTGGGACAGGGCCTCCCCACCCCTGGCCCCTGCCCCTCCCCTGAGTGCCCATTGGTGGATACTGAGGCCTCTACCGAATGGGTGGCACAGCTGGGCAGAAAAGGCCTCTGGCCAGAGGCTTTTAGAGAAACTTAATAGATGAGTACATCTGGCTGGCTGCTCCACCTCTGCCTGGGCTACATCAGGACTGCCCAGCCTTGTACTGGAGTCCAACAAAAGTGGGGAGGGTCGGGGGCTCCAACTGAGGGACCAGCTAGGCTGGCTGGATGTGGGGTCTCTGCCCCCCACCCCGAGATCTGCATCTCTTTCAAAGCCCTGGTGCCATAGCCCAGAAAACTTCGCCAAGGTGAAGGTGGTGAAGTGGGGAGGAGCTGGAGCTGGGGAGGATTCTCAGAAGCAATGGTGGGCACTTACCTGCCCCGCCCCCCAACACACACACAGTGCCCTTGGCCGGGGGATCCTGTAGTTCATTCTGCATTGGCAATAATTTTGCCATTCAGCTTGGGGGGGGGGGGTCGGGTTTCTGGCATCAGGGAGAATTAAGAGGTGATTGATTCTGTTCAGTTAAAAAGGCCAAAAACTTTATTTAATTTTCAGGGAAATACAAGAAGATGCATGTAAACATAAACAAAATACAAAACAAAACAACCCAAATCTTACAGTCTAGAAGCATGCCAAGACAGAATATTTCTGCAGACCAAAGAGTCCCATCCAAGTGACGAAGGACACCTGGAAAGTGGCAGCTCAAGGGGCTGGGTCCCTTCCCCAAGGACACCGCTTTTTTGTGATGAGAACAATTAAAAACAAAACCCACGATTAAAAATATTAGAAACATGGAAAGAGTTTAGCACCACCGTGGATCCTGGGAATTTTTTAGCACTCAGGTTGACTGCACTGAATTCAATGTCCTGTCCTTCAGTTTCTCTGCTGAGGGGTGAAGAGGGAACCACCTCCTCCTGACGCCCACAGGGCCCAGCAGGAGCTGGGAGGGGTCAAGTGGACACCAGGGGAATCCTCCGAAGTCCTGGTGTCCAGAGACATCCAGCAGTTCCCATGTGGCCATGCAATCCACAAACCCACACCTCAGGGGCCTGCCACTCACACCCACGCCTGCTGGATGCCACCTTCCTGCGGAAGTTCCGTGACTAGACCAGATGCAGATTTGAGGATGGTGGCTGTTTACCCTTCTTTCTCTGAAACAAACACTTAAGAGCAGTGTGTCTTGGTCATAGGCCACTAAAAACGAAAGGGCTTGCTCACGGATGAATGCGAATTGGGCCCCCTCTTCTAAGTCCCTCCAGTGGGGAGGGCTCAGCAAACTGAAAAACCACAGGTGTCATCAGGGATACTTGAGAATAGCCCTGGGGTCCTGGACCCCGAGGCTCCAGTTCAGGGGTGGCGAGTCCTGACTGAGTGGCCCGTTTGGTCACTAGTCTCCGCTTCCGCAGTTTGCGAGGCTAGCTCTGGACTGGGCAAAGGAAGGTGGGCGGGACCAGCTGGGGGCCTGGGGGACGGACGGATGGATGTGCTGGAGCCAGGGCCTCCAAACTCCAATACAAGTTGTTGCTGGTGACCTCCCCTCTCCCCTTAGCAATTCAGTGGCCATTCATTAAGAAGCTGACGGGGACCCAGCTTGTGGCACAGCAGGCAGGGGAGCCGTGTCCTCTGGCTGGCGGCTTGTATGGCCAAATCCTGGGGCCTTCCCAACCTGCTCTGGCTGGACCCCGGGGTGTCGAGTCATTCAATTCCCTCCCTACCTGCTCTCCTCTTCCTGAACATTCAGAATCAACTGCTTCCTTCCTTAATCAAGACAAAACTCCAGACTCCAAACCCTCTCTCCGCCTTCTCATACTTCCCTCTCTGCCTAGAAGACATCCGCTTCCGGAAGCCGCCTTCCCCGGGAAAGGACGGGAGTCCCAGACGCCCCGAACATGCCACACGTGCACATACTCATCTTGCCGACATGCCTCTCACTCACTTCCAACGTGCTCGATCCATCCTTCTGCTTTAAGACAACCTTTCCTTTCTCTCTCACCTCCTGAAGTCCAGCCCCACGAGCCAGATGGCACTGGGGGCAGAGGGACCTTTAGCGCAGGGACCTGTTCTCCAAGGCCACTAAGTTCTAGGGCTGGGATGGGAGAGGGGGCTGATTGTCAAGGTCAAGTGCAAACTTAAAGATTAAAAAGATAGGATTGGGGTGGGGGGGTCTCAACCTTACAGGTGGGTTGGGAGCAGGATTTGGAAGGTAGAGCCCTCTGCCCAGTGTGTAAGCGCCAACGTGCCCAGTTTCTCATCCGGGAGCCCAGGTGCACAGGACAAAACTGAAGGACAGTTAACATCAGTGGGACTGTTTTTCCTGAAATGAGGCAATAGCTCACTGACCCCACCCCAACCTTTTCTGACCATGGAGCATGAGAATCAGAGAGGCTACCCCACACAGGGATCACGATTTAGGCAAAAATCTCAGGAAGGTTGAGGGGGATCCCTCCACACTGTTCCCGAGGTGTCGGACGGGCCCGAAGTCTGGACTGAGGTGCTGACGTCCACGCATGGCTGCCTGCCGAGCTCACCGTGAGCAGGCTCTCGCCCCAACCAGCCTGCCCACCCTCAGAAACACAGGCACCGAGGGCCAGCAGCTCCTCCGTTACAGGGGCTTCCCCAGTGGTGGCGCACATAGCGGTCGGTGGGAGCCGGGCTGCTGCCCGATACGCCTGCAGGTGGTGGCCCAAAAGATGCACCTTGGTGCTCCCACGCCCCCCGGCAGCTCTCCCACACCGTGTGGGAGCTGGGACGATGGCCTAGGCTGCTGCTGCTAGGTCTGTTAATGCCAGTGTGAAGTTTCCAGCTAAATACTTAATAAAATAATTACAAAAAATAAAAAATAAAAGAGACACATTGCACTCTCCAGCCAGAATTGTGTGTGTGAAGAACACACACTTGCTGCCAGAAGCTGTGAGTCCCGGGGGGCCTGCCCAATGCCAAGGACGTGTACAAGGGAGACGGCTTGCCTGGTGTTCTGCTTCTCTAACCCCATTTTATTTAGTTCAAGTGGGAAATTATCAACACTCACACGTGTGCGCGCACACACACAAACACACAATTTCTCAATAGCACGCGGCCCTCAAAAAAGTGAGGGAATCTTAATCCTTTAGCTATGTGGATGGTTCTCTTTCCAGAGAGCTCTGCATCAAGATTCTCAAAGGCTGTACACAGATGTACACACTCCAAGGAGAGACACCCACGCACAGGGCCACAGTCCCACTTGGCACGTAGATCCCGGTTTGTACAGAAACTCACCGAACTGAAGGGACGGAGCAGCAAGTGTACAGTACTGGAGGTGGAGGGAACACGCGAGTGAGAGTGTCCTTCGCAGCTGAGGAGCAGAGCTCCGAGGCAAGGACCCAGAGACTTCCCATCCTGCTGCTTTCTCTACCTGTGCCAAGTTAGGAGGGGGCCGCTTTGGTACCTGCTGTGGACAGTTCCGTCCAGAGACATGAGTAGGCCCCTTGGATGCTTCTCCGATACCCTCTGGGGACTGTTGGGGTGTTGAGCAGAGGTGGGGCTCGCTCCTCGGCCAAAGTCATTGAGATGAATGGGTGGCCCGGGCTTAGCACCAGGCCCAGCTGCAGGCCTGTGGGAATCGGTGTCTCACTGGGATATATCTCACAGGGCTGAAGGCACCTGCCTTCCCCAGAAAGATTTTTATTACGTCTAGGGTTCCTGCCCATGAACTAAACTTGAGGTTACATAGTTTTAGAAAGACTCAAACATACATCCAAAGGATCACGGCCCAAACATCGGGAGATGGGGTGAGAGAGGGCTGCTGAGAATGTTTTGGGACAGGTCTTTCTGAGCAGCTGGCTGACAAGCGGAAATGAACACAAGGAGCAGTTTCTGGATGCCCTCGCTCTGCTCTGCGGGCTGGGGCCCCAGGAGGCTGAGAGCCCCACGCTACTTCCCTGAATCCCTTTCTTCTGGGTGGATGACACCCAACAGAAAAAGGGGCTGCCTGCTGGTGGGGACCCCTGCCACCTTGCCAGGGAAGCGGGGCAGGAGGGGAAAAAGATCAATACCCACAAGGCCGCGTGTCTGTTTCACGGCTCTGACTTCTCCCGGCAGCCCCGCCTCCCTCTACCGACAGAGTGGGCCACGGGACCTCCCGCCCCTGTCCCCGCAAGCCCTGGCATCCCTCTTGATAATATTGCACATTTCCTGTCTCTCAGATTGTTTTCATTTTCAATTGAGAATGCAAAGTATTTGGAGGGAATAGGGGAAGTGAGTAACCTTAAAGAAATAATATATTAGTTAAATACAAAGAAAGTAGGGGTTACCTTATCTTTCCCCCCTTTAAAAACAAAACAAACTACCAAACCAAGGTCTAACTTAAATAGTTCTACTCCTATTCTGCAAATACTAGTAATATGAAAATAATGCTTGACCAAAATTCCCTTGTCTTTTTTCCTTAGATGATAAGAGTAGTAACATGCCTTGCTGAGGAAAGCGGTGGATAAATACCAGTAAAATATGCTGCTCTAACATCTGAAAGTGATTAAAATGATTCTATATAATGCCTTCGTCAAGATGGAGGATTGAGGAGGAACAAAGAGAGGCGGCTGGGGCCAGGCTGGGGCGGACGGGGCCAAGGGCTGGCGAGGCAGGGCCCGACCACAGCTAGGAGCAGATGGCACGCCTGCTGTGGAGGGGCCCCCGCCCAGCTCCCTCCCGCCGCCTCCGCGGTCCCTTGGCCGGTGGAAACGGCATGGCGGGGCGAGGAAGCCCAGCCAGGCCCGCGGTTACAAAGTGGGAGAGAGATGAAGACATTGTTTTCCCCTTGTAATAAAAGAAAAAGTCTCTCAACGGAAAGAAAAAGCACCAATGATGCATCTTCAGGCATTATATAAACCTCAATAATGACCTCAGAAGGGCTCATTATGATTAAAGTTGCAGTATACAGCCATACAATGTCATTTCACATTTTCATCGCAACTAATGGAAAACTAGGTTTGGACACTGCGGAGATTTCATTTTTCTTTTTCCTTTTTGAGTCCGATCTGGTTTTCCTCCAGATGGGTTGGAGCCACAGGCCCCTCCCTCCTCCACCTGCCGCTAGCAGTACCCTCCAACATCACAAAGCAGCTCAGTAGCTCTAGGGAAAGGCCCTCTTGCCCTGGGGAGGGCTTGGAGTCCAGGGGCACGAGGCCTGGCATCCCCTGGCCATGTCTGAGAGGGACTGGCATGCACCCTTTTTGCTTCAAGTATTAATATTCTCTTTCGGTTTGCAGGGTTTGTGCTGTGCTGTGTACTAGGGGGGTGATGGTGAGGGGCGAGGGGCAAAGATGGGGCATGGCAATCCCTGTTCACTGCCCAAATCTACACGCTGCCACCAGGTGGCAGCATTCCCCACGTTTCCTGGATGCCTGAGCAACTCCCAGCCATCCATAGGGCTGGGTGCCACAATGTAAACACGATGACCACACAATAAACTCTAATGGGGGCGGGTAGGAGCGCAAGCACTGATGCAGTGGCGGGGCGGGGGGTCTGCCATCCAACTTAGCTATGTGATTTTGGGAAAGTCGTTTCCTGTCCCCGGGCTGCAGTAACAGGAAGGGATGGGATGGCGTGACCTACCAGGTCACTTTTAATGACCATCACTTAGAGCACTGGGGACCAAGGAGAGAAGGTCCTGGGGGGTGGAGCTGGGGAATGTGGGCCCTGCTGGTGGTAGAGAGCCCCGCAGGGCAGTGCCCACAGTGAGGAAGGGCAGGGAAAGACAGGCGCTGGGAGCGCTGTGGTCCAGTCCAACTGAGATGCTCTGTGCTTGGCAGATGCGCCCTGCATGCCTTCCTGGCCTGGCCGTCGCGATGCTGATCGAACTGGCTCAGTGCAGACGTCTGAGGAGTGAGGCCGCTGGGGCCTCGCCCTGGAAGACAGCTCCGTGGAAGGTCCTTTCACCCGACAGTCACTCTACTTTTAAATTTTATTTTAAATAATCATAAATTACTTTTTTCTTTTAATAAATATGTGCTGCTTAAAAATGAGAAAAGTATATACTGCATCTTTAAGTAATGCACTTTGCTCTCTGGGTTTCTTTCCATTCTACCTTATTAAAGTGCATTAATTAAAAAAATAATGAACCACTTCTTTATCATTATTGTTCAAAGAAGTCCAAATAATATTAATATGAAGACACTAAACCACTACTATTAGTACTGCAATCTAGCAGATTAACTCAACGTCCTGCTCTATATAATACTGTCCAGCAGAAGAAAATAACTAATTTCGATTTTAAACAAACTCGCAAACAAAACAAAAGGAAACAAAATCTCACCACGGCCCTTTAACAAAGAACACGAGCAGCCTGCTGTAGCTGCCAGGCATCAGTGTAGGGAATGGAGGAGGGCTGGGGAGGTCCCAGGCAAGGCCTCGGGGGGGTTGAGGAAGGGGGGAGGATGGGGTACTGAAGGCATGAGACGCTGGGCCCCATGCTCATCTTCAGGCAACATGTACTTCCTGGGTGGGAAGCAGGGCGGAGAGAGGGCCTTTCCTCCTCTGCAGGAAACACCAACCCTTAGCCCAGGATTCTGGCAGCTGAATTGTGGCTGAGGCCTGATCTGTCCGAAATCAAAGGCACGTGCGGAGATCCAATCCCAGCAAAGGGTGAGTCCTTGGGAAGCCGCTTCGGCTTCTGGAGGGTCCCCTTGGAAACATCAACAATTGCAAGACCCAAAGTTGACAGGGACTTGATTCTCTCACTTCTACCTTTCCAGGGGCACTGCCCCTCGGGAAGGCCAGGTCAGCTCCTGGCCCAGGGTTCTCCATCTCCTTGGGTAACTGCGGCATCACTGGCAGTCTGGGGGGTGGCTGGTGGTGTTTGCTCCAGTCTGGCCCAAGGGGCCCAGCTGGGGTCCCCTCAGACCAGGAGTGGGGCGATGGCCGCTTCTCCATAGTTTGCATGTAAGGCTTTCAGTCCTGCCCAAGTGGGACAAAGTACACAGAACAGTGGTCACCCCGCGGCCTGAGAGCCACCGTTTCTCCTGAACAAGCCCCTCCTCCCTCCTGGGGTTGTTGGGCTTCAGGTGTCTGGGACCCGGGGCTCCTCCAGCCCCCGGTGCCTCCAGCAAATGCTGAGCTCTGGAACTGTCCACACAGCAGAAACCAAATGAAATAACTCTGGGGAAGCATGTCAAACACAACCGAACAACCTCCCTTCGAGAGTGCTGTAGGAAAGGCCGTCCATTAGCCTCCCGTGAGGCCGACCATCCCTAGGCCCCCAAACAACCCCTAAAATAAAAACAAAACCCAAGGCCCAACATAAAATCCCAAAATCAATAAACCTCCCCCAAAACATGCACAAGAACTGCGCACCCAGAAATGTCCAAAATGAAGTCTGTGCAGACTGTGAGGAGACCCACGCGCTGCCCATCCCCTGCAGACTGGGCTGGCGGTCCCCCACAGGTGCCCCGGGCAGCGTGGGCTCTCTGCTCACTGTCAGTGACGGCTAAGAAAGGTGGTCCCTGCTGGCACCTGGGGAACTGCTTTTTCTTCATCGAGCAGACACTGACAGTGACCTGGCCAGGGAGGGGCAGGTTGAGCTCCTAGGACATGTGTCCAAGCCCCAAAGCCAGTGGTGTCTTCTGCCAGACCACCTGTGCTGGGTGGTGGCAGCCCTGGGGCAACCAGCACAATTCACAATGACAGGTGAGGACGATACAAGGGCCACCTCTGGTGACAAGGTGCCAACAAGGGGAACTGGGCTATGCAGGGCACGGTAGGCCCCTCTCATCACATCTTTCCCAGATCTGCAGCCACAGCGTGGCTGGGGTTTCTCACAGGGCCTGTCCCCAATGGCACCAAGCCCACCAGCAAAGTCACGATGGTGCACGCATGGGGGCTCAGCTGTCTCACCTCTGGTCCCAGGCCTCCTGCTGAAGGTGGGCCGCCACCGGACCTCACCTTCCAGCTGAGGGACAGCACGGAGGGGAGTATCCTTGAGGTCACCCCTTCCGCAGGGTTGAATGTAGCCCTCCCCCCACCCCCCTCCCATTGTCCCTTTCCCTATTGTCCTCGTTTCACCCCTCTGGCTGGAAGGACCCACGACCCCCCTTAGTTCTTTTTCTCCAGGTAGTTGGAGGGCACCCAGCCTTTGAAGGGCCTCGCCCCGTCCAGGATCTGGCAGTACCACCAGCCATTGGGGTTCCTCTCCAGGACCTCCATGGACACGCCCTCCTGGAAGCCCGCCGTCTCCTCGTCCCCCTCGTAGTCCGCGATGGAGACATACACGTCTTTGAGATTGTTGTGGATGAACTGGGACTTCTCGATGGGCTTGGGGCGCACAGGGGACACGGGGATGCCGTTGCGCTGGGCGGGCAGCAGAGCCGTGTCTGAGCCCTGGCTGGCGGCCCGCTCGGGCAGGCGGCCCCTGGCCTCCGCGGCGGCCGAGCGGGCGGTGCTGAAGGAGGAGTTCCGGCGGACGCCACGGAGGCCATCGGTGGCCGTGAGTGACTCGTTCCTCCGAAGGGCACAGGACAGGTTGTTGTCCTTGGGTGGTGGGGACACGAATACCGACTGGGGCCTCACTGCCACCTGCCGAACACCATTCCTCATTTTCACCACCCCACCCCCCGAAGTCTTGCTGAAGCCCCCAGGGGGCTTGGAGGGGATGGGGGGCGTGGCCCGCTTGCTCTGGTTGACCGTGTTCAGCGCTTGGACCCGCTTCTCGATCTTCTCCAGGCTGTCGGACTTGCCCTCCTGCTTGCCCTTGGCGGTGACTGTGTCTGGCTCTTTGCCCGCAGGGTCCGGTGGCTCGTTCTCGCCCAGCACCAAGTAATGGGAAGGGGCCCAGCCCTCCAGCTCCCCAAACCTCACATACCACCAGCCGCTTTCCAACTTCTCAAGCACCTGCACCTCCACGCCTGCGGGGAAACTGATCTCTGAGTCCTGGACCTTCTGGTAGGCACTGCATGTCGTGTAGGAGGTGGCCTGCCCTTCCCGCCCCTTCTTGGTGGGACACGGGGACGTGGCAGCTGGGAGGGCGATGATGTCAGCTGAGCCTCTCCGAGACCCCTCGCTGGGACCCTCGGAGGCCGCCTGCAGGGGCAGCTCTGAATCCTCACTCTTGGAGCCTTTGAGACCTCCCCGGAGCTGGCCTATGGGTCTCAGCTGGCGCCGTAAAGTGCTGATGTCCATCTTCTCTTGACTCTGGGACTCCGCTCTGTTCAGGAACGGCTTGGGCCGGACCGATGGCTTGGCCCGAGCGCAGGAGGTCAGTCCTGCCTTCAGGTCAGCGTCCTTCTTCACCCCGACCTTGGGCGTGCCGCGGATGCCAGCATCCGAGGCAGAGCGGGGCTTCAGGTCGCTGCTGTGCTTGGACAAGGAGGAAGAGGAGGAGGAGGAGGAGCAGGTGGTGTTGATGGTGACGGACGAGGAGAAGGAGGCGGAGGAGTGGGTCTTCCCCAGCTCTGCCTGGGCGTTCTTCTCTGCCTTGAGCTTCAGGAGCGAGGAGGACTTGGGGGAGTCTGACTTGGGGGAGTTCTTCCTGGCGAGGGACAGCGGGGAGCCTCCCGGGGAGTCGCTGTCCCGGGAGGAACGCCCGGCCGACAGGGTGTCCTCTGCGCATGGCCGGAAGCCCTCATTCTCGTAGATGGTCTCCTCTTCTGGGGCCACATCCTCCGAAGACCCGCCGACCTTGAAGCGGGCCCGCTGCAGCGAGGAGGCGGGCGAGGGCCTGTGGGGCTGGGTTGGCCGCTTGTCCCCCGACCCTTTGTCCTCCACGGGCTCCTCACTCAGCTCTGGCTCCGAGTCAAAGCCAAAGGCAGGGATGTCATACTCAGGCTCCTCGTACTTGAGCTTCAGCGGGGAGCCCTGGCTCTCGCTGGTGCCCGCCGGACCCTCCTCAGCCTCCTTGGGCTTGCTGGGGGGCGCTGGGGGGGGTACCTTGGGCCGGGTCAGTGTGCTTGTACGGCGGCTCAGGTTGGGCTTCTTGCGCTTATCGATGTAGGACGCGGGGGCCCAGCCCTCCTTCTCACCGATCTGCACGTACCACCAGCCACCTGAGTTCTTGTCGATGACCTGGGGGAAGGGATCGACAGGCCAGTGAGCAGGGAGGATTACTCGGACCTGTGATGTGCCAGGCTACGGGCTTCACATTCTGGCCCTAGGAGACATTATCTCCATTTACAGAGGAGCAAACTGAGTAAGTGGCCCAGGACCCCATGCAGTAGGTGATAGGCTGGAATTAAACCCAGTTCTCTATCGTCTCCTGGGGGGCGGGGGGGGCTCCCACTATTCAAGTCCCCCTCCCCTGGCCCTCCAAGCCTCTGTCAACACCCTGGTCGAGCTGGCCTCCTCTCTGACCATTGCTTCTCCCCCTAAGCTGCTGCATTTAGAAGACACACTGTTCCCAGTCCCTACAGAACTCAACTTGCCAAGGACCCACATGTATAAAAAAATTGCCATTCCACCACTCCCATCCCCCTCCCACCTCCAATATTACGAGGTCCTTCCCTGGTGACCTTGGAAAGGGTTTCTCAGGTCAGAAGAGAATGTGAAGATGCAGGTGAACTGAACTGGGAGACGTGGCCTGACTGAGGCCAGAGCCTCCCTACACAGCCCCGCCCTCTGTGCCCACTGCCTCTGGAATCCCGCTAACTGAAAAGATTTCCTTGGGTTGAACGGTTTTCCTGTAGGAAGGATGAGGGGCTGTCAGTCATTTCCACGTTAGTATAAAGTAGTTCAAGGAGCTTCTCTCTTAATGGCTATTTGAGACTGGCTAAAGGCCAGGTATGAAGTAACTGGTTGTGCTGGGGTTCATTTGGATTGGAGAACACAAAGAGAAGGTAGTCTTGTGTGGTGGACACCCCAGAAAAGAGGTCCTGGGGAGAGGAAGGAGAAGCACAAAAACATTGGCCCTGGGGAACAGGAGCAAGGGAGAGAGGATACAGACTCTCAAAGGTAAGCTCAGCCTAAGACCAGATTGCCACCAAAAAAGAAAGATTTTTCTCATCCCTTTGGTACTCTATTCTATCCTTCACCCTTGCCCACCCCTATACCTAAACGTCAAGCTTAGGTTGATCCTAAGTATGATAGTTCTGTGACATTACCAGCTTTGTAGATCCTTCCAGAAAACTAAGCACCAACGAGAGAATGATTTCCCTGGGAAATTTAGTTCAAAGTTCCAGGCATGTGATTTAAAACATTCACAGTGGGGATATCACCTCTTCAATAGGCAGAGCCTGCCCAGTTAATCTCCTGACAGTTTTATATGAATTAATTGGATTTTATTCCATTATTACACAAAGCCACTCGAGAGAAACAACAGAGTTACAGAACTTCTCTGTCCCCGGAATGCCATGTTCGGCACCGACTACAAAGCAGTTTCATAAACGTCAGGAGACAGGCCAGGAGGGACCACCGCAGGGCACGCTACCCCAGTTTTCAGAGCATAACCAAAGCCTGTGGGGGAGAAGCGGCTGCATCAGACACCAGAGGTGCCTGTGGTGCAGATGTGGCCAGAACCTGGCTCCCGGCATCTTGCTTCCGCAGCCTGGACCACGATCGCCCAGCAACAGCCCTTCCGAACGTGCAGCCCCCTGAGGGGCTCCTGGGAGAGACAGTGTGCTGGGTCCAACCGGGACTGGGCCGTGCTGCCTGACCTAGTGCCCCTTTAGAGATGCCCAGTGGCATCTCCATATCGTGGGCTCTGAGAAGTTCTGCAATTAATACAACAAAACTGGCTGAATTTTGTTGAACCCACTGTCCTCGACACTCACCCAACCACGGCGGCCCTTTGTCTCACGGCACACCCATCACCAGCTCCTGTAATTCGCTTTGGGGAGGGCTGCCGCCATGCAAGCACCGCGAGCACCGGGCAGGAACACGAGCCCTGGGCTCCGGCCCTGACCGTGCTTCTTACCAGCTTCGTGGGTCGCGTTTCTGTGCCGCTCCTGCTTGCCCCTCAGGAACAGTGCCAGCAAGACACAAAAGAGAAACGCGGCAGGTCTTTGACCAGCCTGAGTTAAAATCCTCAGCCTCCTGGCCCAAGGCTCACCTCTGCCTTCTGTCCACCCCGAAAGCTGATCCCGTCAGAAATGCACGACTGGAATTCGGCAATGGTGTAGTACTCCACCTCAACAGAAGGGGGCTCTGGTGGCTTCGGCAGCTGGAACCCCTGCGGTAGAGAAGGACTCAGTGAGCGGCGAAACCCACCTGATCAGAACGGCAGGGAGCACAGCATGTACGCCAGCCAGACAGCAGCTGACCTGAGGACGTCCCTATCACCCGAGTCCCTCTCCTTCCTAGGATCCACTTGAGCTGTGATTGAGCCTTCAAATGATCACTCAGTGACAGCAATCCCACCCCTTCTCTCTGGAGGCCCAGTTTCCTGAAGCCTCCACAGCTGGGTACCGAAACGAAAAGGAAAAACCAGAGAAGGCGCTGTAACAGAGTCTGTGCACACACTGCCTGGTGGGGGAGGACAGTCGCTTCCTTAAGTCTAAGGGAGAAGGCTGCAGGGGTGACGTCTGGCTGTAGGGGCAGAGCTAGGGGACACAGCTGTGTCTAGGGGTGGGGTGCTGGGTGAGGAGAGCCCTTGGCCGGTCATCACAATGCTGCCAACATCGGCAAGCATTGAATACAGCCCAGGGCCCGCTGCCCTGCAGACCGTGGAGCACACGGGGCGACCTGTTTTTCAGATGCCGGCACATGAATACCTAGACAACGTTTGAGGACATTTAGAATTTGGCCATGGCCTGTGACTTGTGAGACTCATTCATTTATTTTACAAACATTTGCTCTGTGTTGACTGGGTGTCGGACGATGGTCTAAGGCACCAGGCGTCCAACAGCGACCTAAAGAACGACCCCTGAGCCCTCGAGGAGCGGATATTCGGCTCACCTGTCCTCTATTCCGGCCACAAGTTGCTTGGTGCCCCCCCACTACTCCCAGTGTGTGCTGGTGTCACACAAACGGGTTAAAACAAAACGTTTTTTTGAGTAAAGATGTGTGAGTGGGAGACCAGGGAGGGGAAGTGGCCCTGTTTTAACAAGAAGACCTGGAAAGACCTCTGCCTTGCAGCTGGGCATGCATGAGCGTCAATCCCAGCTCAGCCATTCACCAGCTGCACAGCCTTGCACTTGACCTCTCTCAGCCTCAGTTC